>FIZU01042445.1:0-39245 GCA_900064475.1 Pseudococcus longispinus | reverse complement strand
TGTGAACTTTCGAGCTTTCGCTGTGCTTAAAAGCAGCAGCTGCGGATCGGCAGACCGGTGGTTTTTAAAAGAGGGGTACATATGCTAACTTTAAAGACCGGTCCCAGCTTTCAGTTCTTTCGGTACAATTTCAGTAGGTTCGGCTCTTGGACTATCAGATATTTACAACATTTTTTTGAGCAATTTCAACAGTTTTTTGATTTTTGTGTGATTTTTATAGCATTATTAAAATTTTTCGATTTTCCTCCCAATTTGAAACATTTTTATACTCAAGGTAGCTAACAAGTGCTGATGAAGTCCTCAATTTGACGAAGTGGTGCTGAAATTCGAAAAAGTGATGAATTTGGCTCAAAAGTCATGGATTTTTCGTTCAAAATTCATTAATAATTCTTTTTTTTTCAAAAAATTTGTTTTTTAAAATTTAGGTATTTCTGCAAAAAGCTAAATATTTTTATTATTGAGGGGGTGGGGGGGGGGGTGTTTGTGAACTTCAGAAACATCCTGTTGAAAATATTTGAAACTTATTTTCAAAAAATGTCAACTATTTTTATAGACATTTTTATCAGTTTTCGTGATTTTTCAAACTATTTGGATGAGATTACCACCCCCCCTCTTATAAGATTTACTTGTGATTTGAACCATTTTTATAATATTTCTAACCAATTTGATGCCATTTTAGGTATTATTAAGATCGGTCATTTCGTGAAAGAAATCGACTTGTCTGATTCGAAATTATTCTACAAATAACCGACAAAAAAATCACCAAACGTTGGAAATATTCCCCTCTAAATAAATCTTCGGACGATGCAAAGATATAATAAAATATATGAGTCTTTAATTTCATTTAATTTTGCGCGATTTTCTTCTTTTGAAGTTGTTTGTTTGTGAAAGAATACAAGGTAGAAGAGGCAGTAATGGTAAAGAAACAAAGTTTCGGTGAAGTAACTCCTATCACTTCGTTAAATACTTAATTAATGAAAAGTTGAAAACAAATTCTTGACACGTACACGATCCTAGTCGGAAAATTCGAAGCATCCTGTGCTCGGTCGAGAGTGATTTTACACTGATATCGATTCAAGTTGTTTCGAAACGCTATATGCATGACAGCGAATGTGTCGTTTTTTGCCGTATATTGACGAGCTTTCGATACTGGTTGACGGATTTATAGAACTTTAAATCTGTATGTCATAAGGTTTAATGTGCTTCTATTTAAAATTCAGTTTTCACCAATTCAGAATTTTTATTTTGGTTGAGTTGCACATGGTGTAAAGAAAAGTTGAGACGCGTTATGTTGTTTGTGAACGGCCAGGGTATAAAATTATAGAATCGTTCTGTCCATACTTAAAAAAGACTTGCTATTAGGAGTTATATGGCGTTGCGAGACAGATGTACTAATAAAGCGGACACGAAGGTGTCCCCGTAAACGCTCATTGGCGAAAGTTTTCATCGAAAAGTTTTGTAAAATAAATCAGAGACCGAAGAGTAAAGAGACAGATGCTTGTTTGTTAACAGCTGTAAAAGCTCAAAATCTGCTCCCCCTCCTCTTATTCTCTGGTATACTCATTTAATCGAAAACACACCGAGAGCAACGCAGATTGATTCGCTAGCTAGGGCTGCGAAACTTTTACACAAAGTGATAAACGTTGAAATATTGCCTATCGTTTAAGTTGCCGTTTTTCTGCAAAGCCGATAAAATACTCTTATCATTTTTTTGTGACTCGACGACGGCAACAACTTAAGAATATTCATTTGTTTTGAAAACACGCCCGACATGAATAAAAATACGACGATCGGTTAACCACGTGTGAATAATTAGAAGTTGGATGTCTTGTTGGAGTGTGCAAGATCCTTATCGGTGGAGATGTTTTATAAAAATTTTTAAATTTCATTTTTTTGTTTTTTGTAGATTGTTACGAAGAATATGCATGTGGTGTAAGTTTTAGGGTTACGTAATCTGTAGAAAAATTACGTTATTTATCGTATTTCGAAGAAACGACTGTCAAAGTTTCAGTTCATAAATTTATGACCCATTTGAGGAAAATTTTTCATTGGTTTCAGTGATTCTAAAAATAATTTAGGTACACTCTATGGCTTAGTGCTGCTAAGATGTGCTTTCTATCTAAAAAAATTGGTTTTAACGCTTTCTTTTTAATCTTCTGGTATAATTCAGTGATAAGAAATGTCACGTCAAATTTGATTCGTCAAACTGGGAACGTCTTTCTTTGAACTCCTATAATAAAAAAAATACGAATAATTTAAATCATTATGTAAACTTATTAGTCACACAGAAAAGAAACTGATGGCGAAATATTGGGCAAACTGATTATCATTCGGTATGTAATTTTATCAGCTCCTGTCGATGAATCATTTTTTTAAAAGGAAAAAAAACTTTACTTCGAAAATATGGAAACGCATACATTTTATGAGAATCACTTGGAACACTAAAACAAAATTATCAGTACACGTACCATTTTTCGTTTGAAGGTTTTATTATCTTACGATAAGAACGTAGTATTACACCAAAGGTTGAATTTCAGTCATTACAGTCATTTGTCAACTATATGGTGGATTAAAAGGTTTCTTCAAAATTTGGAGTTTTTCATCGTCAAAACGATATTTACAATTTAAAATAAGGTGGTTTTAAAAACGAGTATAATGTTTCCGGCAATTTTTGCCGTATTGTTACTGGGCCATTTTGTGGCCGCAGAAATTTACGTCGGACAAAATCCACAAAACGTAAATGCGGTGATTAAAGATTCAAATGGAAATCTAGTTCCAGTTACTGGTGTTGCAGACGAAATAGTGGTTGTGGATTTGAATTATGGTGGACAAGAAAGTAGTTCGGGGATGTCTGTTGATGTTTCGGTGTCTCCTGTGAATGGTACAAGCAGCGGAAGTTCAGGGTACCCATCATTATCAGGGTTTCCACCATCATCAGAGTACCCATCATCGATTAGCTCGCCTTCAGGGGCAGATCAAATTTCAAATCCGTCACTTTCATCTTCAGCTTCATCGATAAGTTCACCATCAGGGGTTGGTCAAATTTCTAACCCACCACTGTCTGCATCTCCGGTTTCACTTCCTGCAAGTTCACCAAGTACTGCTTTTGGTAGTTCCGGTGCATCAAATCCATTCAATTTTTTTGGGTCCAGCAGTCAGGCAAATCCTCCCATGGGAACGGGTTCTAGTCCTGCAGCACCACTGTTTCCCGGTTCACCATCATTAACACCACCATCAACATCACCGGTGAGTGAATATGATAACCTGGTATCGAATATGAGCTCGGGATCTAGTGGGTCTGGTTCCAGTATGTCTGGAATTCCAAACAGTAATACTGGTGCATCCTCTTCAGTAAGTAATTCGAACACATATTATTATCCATCAACATCTTTTGCACATAATGTGTATGCCAGAAGTGCACAGTATGATGAATTTACATTGAATAGTGGACCACTAACATCATTTGGTGCTCAAAATTTTGTCAACGTTTATCCATCAGCGTTTCCATCCTCTGGTTATTCCTATAGTCCTAATCCGTCTTATAATGGTTATCCATCTAACAATGAACTTTCACATTTTGCCTATCCTAATACCTGGGCTAGTGGTTATCCTGCTAACCCTTCACTGAGTGGATGGCCTGTTCCAGGTTCTAGCATCGAAAGTGCACCTAGTTCTGATATTGAATTTCCAACCCCAGCTTCTGCTCCTTGGCCATCTGCTCTGTCAGATTATGACTCTAGCCTGGGAGGTTTTCCTGAAACATATGTTCCTCCTCCACCTCCTCCTCCACCAGCTCCATTTCCTGTGATTCAACAACCAGCAAATCCATTAGAATCTCAAAACATAATCGAAACTCTCATTCCAGACACTGTTATAATTCCAGTGTTTCCGCAAAGTGGTGAAGAAAGTTACAATTATACAATTGCTGGAAATGGCACAATAATAAATACTGTTGCACCTTCCCCCAATACATTTTCTACTCCTTTCAATTCTGCAACTCCTCCTACTCCTATACCAACGTTCAGCAGTAGTAGTTCACCTGGTAGTTCTTCCATAGGAACAATACCAACTATAGGCAATCCGTTTACACCTTACAATCCGTTTACTTTACCTCAAACATTTTCAACGCCTCAACCTACACAAAGTCCAATCTATACTACAGGCATCGCTAGTGGACCCTCTGCTTCAGGGCAATTCACTACTTTTAATCCATTCACTACCCCAAAACTTAGTAATCCTTATACTCTACCACACAACTCTCAATCAACACAACCTACGAATTTTCCAACAATAACAACAGCACCAAGTTCAGCCTATACTACAGGTTTTTCAAGTGGTCCTTCCGCTTCAGGGTTAGGGTCAATTACACCGTATAATCCATTCACCTATAATCCATTTACTGCCACTACCCCACAAATAATAGTTACACCTATCGAAGGTACCACTTATAGTACTCCAAGCACCACCAAAGGAACTACTAAGCCATTCTCCATTTACAATCCCTTTACTTTTTTTACTACATCTACACCTCTCCCTACCATTAGCCCCACTGAAACTACTACATCAAAAGCACCATTTACTGTCTTTAATCCGTTCACTTTTCCAACCTTTCATAAGCCTGAAACTACAACTACAGAAACTATTACCACAGAAAAACCCACCACTAAAAAAGAATCGGGGATATTCGATTTTTTCACTCACCCAACTACACCTAAAACAACTGCTTTTGGGGGATCAGCTACGGGAACAGGTAGTGGTACAGGATCTGGGACTGGATTCAGTAGTTCTGGACCAGAATTCAGCAACCCGTTAAATCCTTTAAATTCATTTACTACCACAAAAAAACCTACAACCAAAAAAGAATCTGGTATATTCAATTTTTTCAATCCCCCAACTACACCTAAAACAACTGCTTTTGGGGGATCAGCTACAGGAACAGGTAGTGGTACAGGATCTGGGACTGGATTCAGTAGTTCTGGACCAGAATTCAGCAACCCGTCAAATCCTTTAAATTCATTTACTACCACAAAAAAACCTACAACCAAAAAAGAATCTGGTATATTCAATTTTTTCAATCCCCCAACTACACCTAAAACAGTTACTATTGGTTCTGGAGAATCTGGTACGGGAACAGGGTTTGGCTCAGGATCTGGCACTGGAGCAACAGCTTCACGACACACTACTAAAAAAGAATCTGGTATATTTAATTTTTTCTCTCCCCCAACAACACCTAAAACAACTGCTTTTGGGGGATCAGCTACAGGAACAGGTAGTAGTACAGGATCTGGGACTGGATTAAGTAATTCTGGACCAGAGTTCAGCAACCCGTCAAATCTTTTAAATTCATTTACTACCACAAAAAAACCTACAACCAAAAAAGAATCTGGTATATTCAATTTTTTCAATCCCTCAACTACACCTAAAACAACTGCTTTTGGGGGATCAGCTACAGGAACAGGTAGTGGTACAGGATCTGGCACTGGAGCAACAGCTTCAGGAACAGAGTCCAGTAAGCCATCAAATCCTTTCAATCCATTTTCATTTACTACAACTCCAAAATCTGAAACTACCACAGAAAAACCATCTGGTATATTCAATTTTTTCAATCCAACTACACCTAAATCAGTTACTAGTGCTTTTGGAGGGTCTGTATCAGAATCCAGTAAGCCATCAAATCCTTTCAATCCATTTTCATTTGCTACAACTCCAAAGTCTGAAGTTACCACAGAGAAACCATCTGGCATATTGAATTTTTTCAACCCTCTAACTACCTCCAAACCAGTTACCACTGTTTTTGGAGCATCTGCTCCAGGAACAGGTAGTGGTTCAGGATCTGGCACTGGCGCATCAACTTCTGGATCAGAATCCAGTAAGTCACCAAATCCTTTCAATTTATTTTCATTTACAACTCCAAAATCTGAAATTACCACAGAAAAACCATCTGGTATATTCAATTTTTTCAATCCTTCAACTACCCCTAAACCAGTTGCCCCTGCTTTTGGGGCATCTGCTCTGGGAACAGGTAGCGGTTCTGGATCTGGCATTGGAGCATCAGCTTCTGGATCAAATTCAAAAGGTTCGCCTTTTAATTTATTCACATTTTCTACCAAACCCACTTTCGAAACCACAACACAGAAGAGTTCTAAAACAGAACCGGGTATATTCAATATTTTCAAACCATCAACCACTCCAGGATCAGCCACTTCTTTTGGAAACTCGGCTCTAGGAACTGGTGTGGGTCCGAGTTCTTTGGGGACAGGTTTTGATTTGGGAACAACAAAACCACCAAAATCATCTGTGGGATTTAATTTGTTTGGTAAACCTGAATCTGGAACTACTACTGCTGAAGAATCGTCATCCAAACATTCTGAAAATCCATTTAGTAGTCTTTTTACTCCTTCTGATAAAACTAAATCAGAAAGCGCTTCTAATAACCAACCATCATTTGGTTTGTTTAATCCTGGTAATACTAATCCTTCAACACGTGTTTCACAGCCAACTGTTCCAAAACCTCCATCGTTTGGTGGACCCTTAGGTTTTTTTGGTAATGGATTTGGAAAAAAGAAACCACCCACTCCTAAGAATGGTCCATTTACATTTATTGAACTTGGAGGTGACTTGGGTCCAGTTGTTGAATCCCAGAACGGCACTGAAATTGATTTGCTGAATAATACATCTGCCATGCCGAATAGTACGTCGTCTATTGCCACAGTACCTTTAACGTTAACCAGCAGTCCTTTAAATCTAACAAACATTTTCGGATCATTGCCTAAACTCAACGCCACATTTCCACCTGCCAAAAATACATGGAATTCCAGTACTCCACTGTTCAACATGGGCAGTTTTCCGATGTTTAACATGAGCAGTGTTCCAGCTTTCAACATGAGCAGTTTTCCTACGTTTAACATGAGCAGTATTCCGATGTTCAACGCTAGCAGTATTCCAATGACATCGTCCATTACAGATTTGCTCAATTCTTTGTTTAATGGCAGCACGGCAAACTTGAAACCATTGAGTTCTAGTCCTACACCTCTCTCTGGCTTTATGAATTCATTTATCAATGGCGGCCCATCATTGTTTAATCCGATGAGCTCGAACATGTTACCTCTCACCAACATGGTGAATTCATTCATGAACAGCTTTTCATCACCCTTTTCTACAAGCGGTTCTAGTGCACCCTCGCTCATTAATTTAATGAATTCGTTCATGAATACCTCGTCACTGTTCAACTCATCGAGTACAATGAATTCACTCAATGATATGATGAATTCTTTCATGAACAGTAATCCAATGATGCCCAGCTCAACCAATGGTAGTCTAAACCCATTTACAGATATGATGAACTCGATTTTCAACACTACGACATCAATGTTCAACTTGACCAACAATGCATCATTTACTAACATGATGAATTCGTTATTGAATGGCTCTTCAACAATGTTCAATCCAATGGGTCCTAGCGGATCGGCATTCTCCAATTTATTCTCACCTAGTGCTAATGGATCGCCTTTCTCTAATATGTTAACTTTGCCTTCTGGTGAATCATTACCTGATGAAGAATTGGAATCGAATCTTACGAATGGAAGTTCGCCTTTTAGCAACGTCATGAATTCAATATTCAACACAACAGGCTTGAAAAGTACGCTGCAAAATATTCTCCCTTTTAATTTATTTGGAGATGATTCAGATGATGATTATGAAGATTTTATACCCGAATTTAGCGGCAATGATGACGAAGATTATTATAATCCGTTATCAAGTTTATTACCACCTCGAATCTCTGCTGGTGCGCCTTCTGCAAATGCAAATCCCCTACCTGGTCTAGCAGCGCCATTGGGTGGTATTCAGAACATGGTGAATAATTTACTAACTCCGGCTGCAAATGGCACAACTCCATTAACTAGTTTACTTGATAGTACATTTGGACTTAACGGTGCCTCACCACTTACATCCAGCCCATTCATGCCAGGAGGTTTATTAAATCCTTTCAGTTTTATGAATGGATCTCAAACTTTGAATACTTCTTCGTTCGCGAATTACAAACCATTCTCAAACTTCATGAATATAATTTCATCGTTGAATAGCACCGGATTATTTGGCGATTTATCAGGCGTTTCAGGACTGATTCAAAATCTATCTTCTACCGTTAGTCAAGCAATGAATAATAATACCAAGAACGTTAACACCTTTGGGCAAATTATGACCGATCTTCAAAGCATGTGGAAAGACATGAACTCGACTTTACATACGTTTATGAGCAATGTGGCAGCAAAACCAATTCCAGCAATTCCGAGCATTATTCCTCAACCTGTTTCACAACCTCCTGTACCCTTTCCTCCAAAAATTTCTCAACCACCGTTGGTAAATGCAGGATTAGGAAGTAGCTTTTTAGCTATTCCATCGTCTGCTCCGGCTCCTTTGACCAACAATTCTCCACCAACTGATGATATGCAAAGCGATGCCCCAGAATCTGATACCACTACATCTCAGAGTGAGACGACAACTCCTGAGACCACCACATCCCCGACTGAGACGTCAACTCCTGCTACGAATACTTCCAGTTCATCTACTTCGCCACAACCTTCTACTACCGATCAGGGTAATTCGCACGAAAACGGTACTTTTTCATCATATTCCTTAATTTAAGTGTATAAAAAACCAAATTATATCTGATATATATTCTTCAGGTACTACAACTCCACCGACAAAAGCCCCTGGTAGTACGTCTTCTAGCTCCAGTGGTATTAATTTGTCTTCTACATGGATCACTTTGGTTGGATGTGTATTAGTTGCTTTTAGCCAGAAAAATTTCTTTGGACTTCTCTAATTGATACGCTCATTTTGAAATCTTGAGCAATTGACGAAGTACTTACTATTAATTTACAGTACCTAGAAATTTTTAATTTGAAATATTTTTATTCGTACATACTTATCTACATTTTTCCTCAACATTTCATTTTCTGCAGTATCCAAGACGTAATATGGGAAGATGTTTTGTGAACCAATTTAAGGACTGGGTATTTATAGAAGTCATCTACCTATCTTCCTACCAAACTACTTTTATTCCTATTTTTAGTTTTTATTTTTTCATTAATGTCAATAAAAAATTTCCTTAACATGTTTTTACGTTTGGTAATTAAAACTAAGCAATTTTACATGCTACAGAATGGGAAAATGTGGCGAAGGTGATATTATTTTTCATTTTGAGAAATCAAATGAGTACAAGGGCAGTTGAACAAAAACTATCGATACTCCTTTTACACTTAGCCTACATGTGCTAGGCTTACATGTGCTAGTAAATATAACAAGTTCAAAGACGTAATTGTTGAAACAATATTAAGTTTCTTCTTGTTGTAATGTTGCAAAATTTTCTAGTTTTTCAGCAGAATACGGCGTTAATATCAGGAATAGATTTACTCGTAAAATAAACATCCCCACACTATTTGATTTAAAAAAATGTATACGTCGATTCGAAAACTATGCTTGAACAACGAAGAAAAAACTACCACTTCGTATGAAAATTATTGAAAAAGGCATTTAATAATTAGAATTAACTTGAAACCATTTTTTTTCTAATTTTAATTTTAACCTAAAAAATTCTGCATTTGGTAAAAATGATTGCTCAGTTTTTGATATACCTAAGTATCTACCAAGTGTCGTTCGATTACGTTGGTTCAGTGCCTTCTCAGTAGTGCTCTCTACATGATGTTCGAGGAAAAAACTTGTATATAGTATGAAAATCGAACATTTTATTTTGTGAAATCATATATTTTTTGAAATATTGTTTTGTTTAATGTTTTCTCAGGTGACATAGCGAAGGTTTTTCATTTTTTTTTGTTCGTTAAATATTATTTTATGAATGTTGCAAATATTCGCTACAAATTTTGAAACGATTCATCGATTATGCACAAATCGTGCTATTTTGTTTTTCTTTTTTCATTAGAGAAATGTTTCATATTTGAGTTTTGTATCATGGTCTGCTGCTGGCCTCAACTTTTTTTACTCACTCTTGAGCAAGTCTTTTAGTGTTGAACATTTTGCTGTCGAGTTTTCACCCGATTTCTATGAAGTGTGATCAAATTTCATCAATCAAAAATGACATGTTAAAATTACTAGAGATCAAATTTGATCAGTTTTTGGATTAGGTAAACGTGGTTAAATTCCATTTTTCATTGAATTTCTCATCATTTTTCACGTTTGAATCAATGCATATAAATATTATTTGATGTAAATTGATGAACTCAAAAATCAAAGGCATTTCTTCAAATATGACCTTAAACCCAAGAATGTGAAATTCCTTAATTGTGATGATGACTAATGAAGATTTCCTTACGCAATTTCTTGTAAAATGACCTCATTCATGAGATTAGATTCTTACTCATAAAAATTTGGACAAAATTTGTCATTTTTAAGTTTGAATATCAAATTGATCCACTCTCTTGTGTCCACGAAAGATCTGAAGGTTAAAATGCCCATTTTTCATTGTATCGTGTAGATTAAAGACAAGTTAGTGCACGAGTTCATTTTCACAAATGAAAATGAAAAATTTCACTCGAGAAATAGGATCGAATCAAAATTACCTACTTTCATTTTCCTGTGTGAGATTTTAACTAATCCTTAAAGCATAAAGAGATGGTGGTGCCAAATTTCAAATTCTTCCCCTTCCATTTTTTTTTAAAATTGCAATTTTTATTTTGTAATTCAGATATTTCAGGACCCCGAAAGACCAAAAATTGAAATTTTTTATACTTTTACAGACTAAAAAACAGTGAAGAAGTTATAAAAGGATATCACATTTTAACAAAAAATTCATACAGGAAATCAGCATTCAAGATTAAGCAATGTTTTTTGAAAAATGACGATTCCGCTGTTGAAATAAAAGTTGGGGTGGAAATTTTTCGTTCCACTACACTCTGAAAATTCCTTGCAAGTAACAGATGAAAATGTTTCACTCTTACCTTGATCTTAACACAAAAATCCAAGATGAAAATTTTGAGAGAATGACTGACAAGGCGTAAGATTTTTGCAAAAATTGCTTAGTACAGATTTTCAATGCACTTAGATACTTATTTATATTAAAAAATTTACTGAATGAAAATTTCTTCCTAAAAAGATTCACTGAATTGTGTGTGAAGTGAAATTTGACAAAATTGTACCCATTTCTTCAAAACAATATTAGGCGCATAATTTTTCCAAAAATTGTTGTTTTAAGTCTGAAAAACTTTGAGCGCAGATTTCTTGTGCAAATTTTCACAGTTTTTGTTTTTTATTTCATAAAATTATGAATATTTTTCATTTTGAGTCATTTGATGCCCAAAATATTTGAATTACAAATTCGAAATTTCACCTTTTAAAAAAATATCAAATTATAAAAAAAATGGAGGGAGATGAAATTAACATTTTTGCATGTGAGTAGTTAAGTGCAATTGAAAAAAATTCGCAAATCTCACACAGGAAAATGAAATTAGGCTAGATAATTTTGATTTGACTGTATTATTTTTCTGGATGAAATTTTTAATTTTTTTTGGTGAAAATGACCTCGTACACAAACTTTACTCTAGTCTACATGATGCAATGAAAATTTTTAATTTCATCTGTCAGATTTCTCCGGAACACAAAGGGGTTAAATGATTAATAAGGAATCAAATAAAAAACATGCTGATAAATATCACATGAATATAAAATTCTGTAAAAAAAATGCATGTTAAAAAATTTGAAAAAATCAAAATTGTATTATAAAATTAAGACACACAAAAAAAATTACTGAATGAGAGAAAATTATTACATAAGTTTTCAACATCATTCTTAAATATTTTTACAAAATAAAACATATTGGAACACACGAGTCTCATGGCAATCACGCAAACGGTTCATTGAAATTTAATTTTCATAAAGTCTGGCACTTTGTTTCTGAAACAAAAGAGAAAAAAATCAAAATTTAAAAAACACATTCGGATGCCTTCATAATATCAAGTCATGCAACTCTTCTCACTTGTCACTTTGATTTTTTCGTTTTGCTACTGTCAGCCTTATTTGTCCATTTCGAACGCGTTTAAATACTTGTATAGCTTCGGCGTGTGATAGACCAGCTAATTCTTCACCGTTAACTGATAAAATTTCATCACCTGGAAGCAACGTTAAGATGTTAGTAATTTAGAAAAGAAAAAGAAATATTTCAAACGTCGTCGCTCGTTAAGAATGAGCCCGGACGTTTCATAATAATGATTCGACATTATTCTTCATTGAATTCTTACCCTCCTGTAAAGATCCGTTTTCGGCGGCTTGACCAGATGAAAAAATGGTTTTAACGAAAATACCCATCTCTCCTCGAGGTGAATCTTTACCCCCGACTATACTAAAACCGAGAGACTTTTGGCCCACGCCTTTTTTAAAAGTAACCGATATTACAGATGGCGATGAACACTCTAACGACTCGCTGGCGGTGCTGTGACGTCTTAAATTCAACGTTAGGCTGGTTCTTTTATCTATTCGGTGCCGTTGGTCTTCGTTACCACTGTTGAAAAATATTTTTTTTAATGGGTTGTTTTACGAATAGGTCGAAAGTACGTGAACTAGAAGAAGATCGTCTTTACTTGTCTTCTCTGTGTTC
Source organism: Pseudococcus longispinus (assembly GCA_900064475.1). Taxonomy (NCBI): domain Eukaryota; kingdom Metazoa; phylum Arthropoda; class Insecta; order Hemiptera; family Pseudococcidae; genus Pseudococcus; species Pseudococcus longispinus. Next base: position 26,635 of record FIZU01042445.1, on the reverse strand, counting down.
TGAGAGTGCTAAAGTATTTAGTAGTATGCAAGTTGAGCTTTCTCTGGGTATGGAGGAGTGACTAGAACAATCAGTATTGGCGGTGAGTCTGCTGTCTCGAGTGTCTCGTGAAATCATTATGTCTACGTAGTAACCGGTTCCTGATTCTTTTGGTAGGCTTCGATTTAAAATTGATTGAACTTGGAATAAATCGGTAATACCGCGTAGCATGCGACCGTTTACGTTGACGACTTCGTCGTTTAAATGGATGCGGCCGTCTCTGCGAAGAAAAAAACACCTTAATTAGATTTATAATTAAAGGAGTAATTCGTGGTGGTATTTTGGTTCGGATATAATTTACGATCGTTTGGATTTGATTAAGGTAACCTCGATGATAAAAGATTTATCGATGCCCTTATTACGCAATAATTTTTAACATTTGGTCGCTCTTCAGGTAGCGAATTTGGTAATAAGAGATTGATGGGGTTTGGAAGTTGGTTTAAAACAGTTATAATTTTACGTACTTTTCAGCTATTTTTCCTGGTTCGAGTTTGACTACAACGTATCTGGCTTCTCGGGTTTCTTGTATGTTGTATTCGTCGGATCGATGACTTTTCGATGGAATGTGATGTATCTTCATGGTTAAGTAAATGCCCAAGTCTTCGTCGATGGTATTTTTAATCAAACGTATTAATTTATATCTGTGAGTGTGATCGTTGACCGAGCAAGGTAATGAACTTAGATCTTGTTCGTAGCTTTTGGAAATATTATTCTTCATGTATCGACAGAACTCCCTCCTTGTCGAGTTTTTGATGAACATATGCCTGGTGAATTTTGGTTTCGAGGCTGTTTCGGTGGCCAGTCTGTTCTTCAAGAATTCGTTCTTTTTGTAGAATAAATTCATCGATGGCGTGTTTAGAATTTTACTATTCTCGGATAAATTGGATATCGATAGATCGTTGGTCATACTTTCTAATTGACTATCTAAATTGTACATTTGGGATAAATCTAGTAATTTATCGGTATCCATTTGATCGAGGTAAAGATCTGTATGATGTTCGAAATCGGCGAAATTTCCGTCCACGAAGTCCGAATCGTTATCGTTGTTGTCGCTGGTACTTTGAGCCACTAAACTGGTATTATCTCCGTCCGAACTCAGATTCAAGTTATTCGGGCTGTTCTCGCCTCCGATGACTTCGGATTTCTCGGATACCCTGGCGCTATCGCTGTCGTATCCGGATTCGTTGGAGCTTACGTAACTCGAGCTACGTTTGTATTCGAATTTACAACATAGGCTCGGGCTGGGAGGGGTATATTTGGGTTTATCAGATCGGAGGGTAGGGCAGTTGAAATTTTTTAATTTTCTGCCGCCGTTTTCTTCAGGTAACACTGAAAGCTTGGACCGTAGAAAAGCATACGGGAAGCTGGATTTTCGACTGCTGGGCGTCAATGGTTCGACTTTTGATTCGATGGCGGTGATATTGTCACAGCTGACTGTTTTCGTAGGAACGTAGCTCAAACTAGACATAGGTGTAGGGCCCGGAATGGTGTGGAGGTTTTCTTCGTAACTGCATGAAGTGTCTTTTTCGCTATCGCCGATGTAGTCTGCTGGGTCATCTCCTTTGATGTATGAAGACATTACGAGCTGGGAAGTGGATAGACTTCTGTACATGGGCTTCTCGGTGATTTTTTTCTCCGGTTCGTAATCAGTCGATTGGTTCAGAATGCTGGTGGATCCGATCCTGTGAAAGAAACTCTTGAACGTGGAGGTTTTTTCGGGCTCGCAAGGGTGATTCGAAGGATCGTTGATTTTAAGTTGACTCGACGACGATGGAGATCGCACCAGACGCCACGGTAATTTGCGACTTATCGATCCTCGACTCGTTGTGCTATTCAGAGAATCTTTCGAATCGCTGCGTCGTAGAACTTCCAACTTCTTGCCCATTTTTCTGCCCCATGTCGACAGTCCTGTAACGTAAAAATCGATTGTGAGATTTTTTGTAGGTTATAACGGAAATTTTATCGAACGTAATTAAATATCGAATGCAATCGATGACATAAATTTCATCGTTAACGAATCGACGTAAGCGGACATATTTGATCAATGTGTTTCAACCTAGATTAGGTACCGACGGTGATTAATTAACTCACGTGTGACGATTAAAATTAATCGAAACTTCGTTACATATATTTTTCGTTAAAGGTATCTTCGTTAATCGTAAAATAACCGAATGTACACCTACGACATTGGTAATTTTTCACGCTCGGTATGCCTACCTTTTAGCCTGAATTTCGTGGATAAAAACAGTACGAATCAGTGATCTCTTAAAAGGGTTTACTTATTAGCAATTGTTACGATTACCTCGTGTGTTTGTTTGATATGGTTGATGGCATCCTAAGCCATGAAATTGGTATAAACGAACGAGTTTTTACCTACATAAACGAATTACTGCACCGAAACGAATCACAAGAATTATACTTTTTATCACTGCGTCGACGTTCCAAATTAATTACATCGATTTAAAATTATTTTCGTTCGTACTCCGCGAAAAAAAATACTGATGTGTAGAAACGAGATAAACCTACGAGTATATGACGATTGACAAGGCGATGAGCTACCGTTAATGTATCCACGTTTCGAACGGAAATTAAAAAAGGTAAACTTGAGTTATTCCGTGTTTCCTTTTTCGTCGAGGTTAATAATGTATCTACGGTAAACCGGAGAGTTATGGATCTGTATAGGAATTCCGTAAGATTGATTTGTAGTCATCGAGAAAGCGAAGGAATTGGAAAAAATGAGAGATTTATTCTTCGTATGGTTTGGCACGTTCGAAAACCAATGAAATATCGAATTCCTGGGTTATTCGTCGTGTGGAAAAATTTTATTGTGTGGATAACGAGAGGGGCTTATGATGTGTTTCTGTATTCTGATTTCTGTTTATATAATTTGAATTTAATAAATTACCAAAAAATTACTTGATGTTTTTTATATCATTTCAATCGTTTTTTGGAGTAGATATTTGTAAGAAAGTTATGAAATTTTTTAATGTGAAGTTTTTTAATACTTTGACCATTTTTAATCAATCTAGAAAAGTGTTGCCTTATTTTAAGTCGAAAAATTTTAAAAAAATGTCTGCTTGTTCGAAATTTTTAAATCCGCTCAGAAAATTCATTTTTTAATTTTTGATCAATGATCTTTTTAGATTCCTATAATAGGTCACGTGTGAGTCTAATTGGTTCCAAAAAGTGCCCAACTCTGAAAGTACAAAAAGTTGATCTGAAGTATTTATGGTCAAAATTTCAGGAAATCGTAAAGTCTTACGTAAGTCTATTTGGGAAAATGTTTCATTAAAATTTGTCCAAAAAAAATTGATAAAAACGTGAAATTCTTCAATTGGGCGAGGGCAGTCTGGACCCCCTTGACGACTGAAATGTTATAAAAAATAGTTAAATTTAAGCTTTTTATTCCCTTTTCTGCAAAAATTTTCGCCTTAGCATTTTGATAAAATAATAGGTAGACATTTAATTCTTTAATTTTAAAAAATTTTTGACGACATTTCATATTCTTTTGTGAAGAACCTCCTCTCCCTGATTGTCTATCTGGCTACGCCACTGATTAAACAATTGGAGAAAATCAAAAAAAAAATGCAATTAAAATGTCAACAATTTCATCAATTAAATCTTGAACGAATTAATAAAAATTTAATTCACTGCAAATACCGTGTGTCCCAATTTCGATTGAGAAGTGAGCCGGTGATAATTCTCAACGAAAAGAAAATATCTTCATGTATACTCGTGGGTACATATAGGCTATTTTCAAAATTGAAGGAGCTGCGATACTTCGAAAATTGAGAATTGTAATTTTATTCTTTCATTTTTTCCAAAAAATCAGGCCTCGTAACTCATTACTTCTTTCATCGTTGAATACTTTTTATTACTATTTCTCCAAAAGTTACTCAAAGTTACTTTTTTCTTGAATTTCTAGTTTAAAAAAAATTATCAAAAAAATTGAAAGGAAATTTCGAGGTAGGTAATTTTAAAAAAAGAAGTGATTTTTCAAGTAGGAGTAGTCATCAAAATTTGTTGTTGAGATTTTCATAAAAATCGTTTGAGATATCGTAAAAAACGATCTAAAAAACACGAAAACTGTAGAAAATCCAGTTAAATTTTCTTAAATCTTCATGAAAATCAGTAAAACCTTCGCTGAAAAGGTCAAGAAAATCATTAAAAGAACCAAAAAAATTGTAAAAATCTTTAAAATATTCATAAAACTCGTTGAAAATTTTGTAAAAGTGATTGAAATGTCATAACATAAAAAAAAATTCCAATATTCACAATTTTCTTCAAAAATCACTGAAAATAGCGCAAATTGGTAAATAAAATTTTGAAAATTTTATGAAAATTCTAGAAATTTTTACGAGATTTTTGACGATTTTCATGCTTTTTTAATCTTTTTTTTTAATATTTCGAATGATTTCTGTAAAAATTTCAACAATTTTTGCGAACTTTTTAACGCTTTTCGCGATTTTTTTTTACCATTCCTTCGAAATTTTTTACCGATTTTTATGATTTTTGGGCAATTTTTACAACATTTGCGCCTATTTAAAAATTTTTTTGACCATTTCAACCACTTTTTCAACAATTTTCATCACTTTTTTAACCAATAGGTATAATCAAATTTTGAACGATTAATACCTAACGATTTCGAGCCAAAATTGAAAAAACACGATTTTAAGCTGAAAAATGAAATTGAATGAAATTTCCTAACCAAACAGAAGAAAAATTGAACCAAATATTACCATTGAAAACAAAAAATTCAAGAATTAATATTAAAATTTAGCAATTGAGTTGATCAAAATGCCAGAAAAATGTGACAGGATATACTTAAATAGAAACTATAATGTTTGGTGAAGCTTTCATTTCGTATGTTTCAATTTTTGATATTTTTCACTTCCCCTCTCCTTTCCTAATTAGGTACGTTTCTCCTACGATTTTTTCAGTGGTTATACCTAAGTAATTTATTATTCTCATAATTTATAATCCTCCTTCCACCTACAAAAACTTCTTCATCGTTTTCGCCATAAATCGAGTAGATATGTTTTAAAAGCCCATAATTATAGGAATATACCTAATCAATTATGCACAGCAATTAAAATATTACGGATTCTAAATAATTCCTCTACAGGATTACCGTTTAGTTTTTAGATAAGTATACTAGAGAAAGCTGCTGCGTGCTTATACGTACCTACCGTACGTAAAGATAAATGAATACGAAAACCTTGTTAACACCTATAAACCACGAATTGCCACAGTACTGCAATTCACTCGTACCAATTAATAATTTCGTTTGGAAAATCAACATCATACTCGTACACTACGGAGGCTGGTTGAATCGTAAATCTATTCTCTTAGCAGTAAAACTTTACAATAGATCAGTTTCCATGCATCGTAATACTGCATCTACATATTTTCTAATGCATTGATACGAGTAGGCTGAAACTTGCAGGTAAACACGAAACGATGAAAATAAATTTACGATCAAGTACACACGAGTGAAAGAATTTCAAATTCGCTACCTAACATTAACGCCGATGCTGAACTTTGTTCATTGATGACTTATCATCGCCACGATTAAGTAATTCGAGAAAGATGGCGCGGAGAAAGTAACCACGGTTTGAGATTACAGCTTACCTATGGGAATCCGAGATGTTTTCAGCAGGTCTACCGTTCGGTTCGGTTGACCCTGCTCAAGAGCAACAACAATGTATATTGTATTGGCGAGAGAATATAACTTTTGGAAATATGTAATGGGTAATTAGATATTACTGCATGTAAATTCGTATTGTTTTACAACATTTCCTTTTGTAAGATGTAATTTTTTTACGTTGTTCTTGAACGTGTGTGTTATTCTCTTTCGACTGATTGATATAATCAATTGTTATACGCTCGAGTTTTCGAATGGGATAATATTATTCGTTTTGTAATCATTTTCATAATGTAATAATTAAAACGAGAGCAATGCTTCGAAGGTTGAATGTTTCAAGTTAGTTTAACGGTCGACTCGGAATGTATCGAGATTTTTCTGCTTCTAATTTCCACGCCACAGAGATGCCGAATATTAAAATTAAAAGTATTCAAGGTCAAATTAGAATATAGCATAATTAAAAAAAACCTCATAACACGTCTGCAGCAGCATTTATTCAACTTTCGGACGAAAAATGATCCTCATTAATAACAACTAACGGTAGACTCGTATACGAAAAAACATAAATAAAAAACGAAACCGAAACAGTTCAACGTACTGGCATGATGCTTGGTAGATGAAAAAAAAAAGTTCGAGAGAGATGCACCGGAGACGTGAACGTCCCGAGATCATCTCAGCGTTTTTATTTCCACCATCTAATGAATTTTTTATTTTGAGAAAAATTCGATAATAGTAAAATCCAGGTATATTTGCGAATCGCCCAATCCCAATCGCTAATGAAGATGAGCTGTTAAACCTGTTCTTAGATCAACTTGTTCGTCTCGGAAAGTATTGTTGCAAAATCGAAGCACTTTCACGCATAGTTTACAGTTTGTAATATTTATAGGTCTGTTTCTTTGTATACTTATATGATAATCGATATTACGCTGGAATGTAGTTAACCCTTGGGTAAATTACATAAAAGTTTTTGTGTAATTACGTAACGATACGATGTTGAATAGAGACCAGTGGAACACCGGGTATTGCTATATTTGCGATTGTTTATTCTGAATTATCTCAGGCTGCAGATGGAGTTTCGATGATGAATACTCTACGTAGAAATTTACCAATTTCTAAGCAAGGTCGTTGGTCTTCATCTATCAAAATTACGTCTTGTATTCGTTGTGCTTGTGTTTAGGGAATGAATCGGATATCCGTCCAAGATATCTTTGACCTATAATCGCGCATCTGTGACGTTTTCGGTTGATTTTCTCGCGTCGTTGAGAATTCAAATTAGTACTCGAATGGCCGCAGCGGCGAAGGCGAAGGTGGTGGAAAATTATAATTACGTAATGTATTTTCCACGTTGTAATTTTCTATCGTTCTAGACAAGGTTGAAGATGATTCTAAGTCTGTATGAAATATGGGTAAGTGACGGCTTGTTACGGATATTATGCGAGTTTAGTTCCAAAGGTCTACGGTATCGTATAGTTACTTAATTGAATACTTCCTTTGATAATGGAATATGAAATGGTGGACAGTTGATCGTATTCGATGACCCCTACCTTTTGTTTGGCTGTATTCGACATGTCGATTTATATCCGTGTCGGTCTTAATTTACTTATGGGAAATTAATGTTTTCGAAAAATTTGTATGGTGGGAGAGTTTGTGGAATAATGAAAAATGAATTCCAAACCTGGTGGAGAAAAATCATTTTTTCAAGGAAATACTGAATCATAGTTGAAATTAGTGTAGTGGAGAAGCAACAAATACCTACGTTCTTATAAATTTTTTTCCGCATCAGGTATCCTTTGTTCTGTTTTCCTTCCCCCTTTCCTCCACCATCGTGTGTTCTTTAATCTCAGTCATGAATAAATTCAGGAGTCGGATTAATTTTTTTCAATGATCATTAAAAATTATTAATTTTTTTGTTGTGCTTTTCTGAAGATCAGAATCAAAATTCACCATAATTAAACATTATTGAACCTCTTGGAAAATTGGGAGAATTCGTAAAATATGTAATTGTCAGTCTAATTTTTATTAATTTGAGATCTAATCTTAATGCAAATTCAAAAAATTTGAGGCAATTTGGCCTGACATCAGTTGGAAACACACAATTAATAAACTTGGGACCAAGTGTTGGTTCAACAGCTAATTTAGTCAAAAATCAAGAAACGAAATTCAGTGACAATTGTTAAAAATGTTGTAAAAGTATTTCAACTTGGGTAAACACGTTAAAAATTCCCCCTTAAAAATTATCAAAAATGTGACAAAATACCAAAAATGTTGAAAAAATTACAAAATAATGACAAAAATTATAAAAATTGTCGAGATTTTCATAAAAATGATTGAAAATAACGAGATAAAAGTGATCAAAAAATTATAGAAATCCTCAAAAACGTTAAAATTGTCAAAATGTTCACAAAAATTGGTAAAAATTGTCGGAAAATCATTAAAATTATTGAAATTTTCATAAAAAGGATTAAAGTATAGTAAAAACGTTAAAGTAATATTATTAGTCACTGTTGGCGTTCATTGCCTCGCGAGTATTGCAAAAAAAAAAAAAATTATCCCTAGTGATAATTTTTTTTTTTTTTTTTGCTATAGTAAAAACGGTCAGAAGATTATGAAAACTGTCGAAAATTAAGTTGAAAATGCTCAAGTTTTCATAGAAATCAGTACAAACTTCGTTATACAGATAAAAAAAAAGTGACATTATAGGTGTCAAAAATCTCATACGAATTGTGAAAATATTCTTAAAAATCGTTGAAAAATGCTGTAGAAGTGATGAAAATTTTATAGGAAACGTTTTATTCACAAATTTTTGTAAAAATTACTAAAAATAACTCACAAATGGTAAAAAATCATGAATATTTTAGAAAATGTGGCGGAAAATCCAGCAGTTTTTATGAGGTTTTTGGTCAAATTTCGTTATTTTTCGACCATTTTTACAATAGTTTTTACTGATTTTGGTGAAAATATTGACTATCATTTTTTTCCATACTTCAATTTAACAATTTTTGCAAAATTTTTGATAATTTTCGTGGTAATTTTACCAATTTACACAACAAATTTATCTATTTTTACCAAATTTTCAACGTTTTTCATGATTTTGGAACCTAATTTTTGCATAATTTTTACCAATTTTCGTCAACATTTCAACAATTTTTTCAACATTTTTCGAAAATTTTCATGACTTTTTGATAACTTTTTTGTATTTGGAACAATTTTTGTGAAATTTTATCAACTTTTTTGAATTTTCAACAATTTTATGTTCTTTTGACCATTTTTACGATATTTTTACCAATTTTTGTAATAAATTTTACAATTTTTACGAAATCTTATACGTTTTTTTTTATGATTTTTGGACCGTTTTTACAATATTTTTCGTACAGATTTTCACCATCATTTTGTTAATTTTCGCAACATTTTTGACAATTTTCATGATATGTTGATAATTTATGTCAATTTAAAATAAATTTTGTTAAAATTTTAACAACTTTTAAGAGATGTTCGACTGCGAGTATTTTTATGTATTTTTTTAAAACCCGTTTCTGCGAGTTTCTCGCGGATTTTTATGATGAAGTGATAGAAAGAATTACTTTTGTCTTCGTAGAGCACTCAATTGATCTCTTCGCATTGATCAGCTTCGCGTCACATAAATGAACACATAATTCACGAATAACATCGTATATTATTCGAGAGAAGCACAAGTCAAGTTGCACAATTGAACACGTAGCAAATAACACGAAAAAGAGGGATCATAAAGTGATACATAATGTGTATCAAAATGAGAATAGTGCTGCATTTCGATCTGTCGATCGAGTATATATAATAAAATTAAGTGGTGGGGAAATTATGCTAAACTCAATCCACCAATCACAATCGTGGAATGTGACGTAATGACATACTCCAATAGCCAATCACAAACGCGGAATATGACATAAAACCGGTTTGAGAACGTATATGCTGGGTTTTCACGCGGAAAAACCCAACGCTAGTAATAGAACGCGTCACACTACGAATCTAATAATAGCGGGAAAACCCCAGGATAAGAACACAATACATTACGTCATACGTATTTCTCACGATACATGAAGGGTGATGACGTATAGGTAGCATGGTGCGAATTGGTAGGAACAATTCCTACCGATTCAATGATAAATTTGACAATTTTTAGGGAATTCTTGACACTTTTTATGATCTTTGAATCATCTTTGCAAATTTACGTTACAATTTTGACAATTTTAGCCACATTTTCGTAAATTTTCATAATTTAGTAGGTCATTTCCACGATATTTTTACCAATTTTTATTACTATTTCAACAATTTTGACTAAATTTTAGACCATTTTCATGGTTTTTGGATAGTTTTGAAATATTTTTTTACAGATTTCTGTCAAAATTTTGACTTATTTTAACAGCATTTTCAATGATTTCCTGACTTTGATTTTTAATACATATTTTAAATTTGTTTTGTGAAATTTTTGCAACAACTTTTACAAAATTTTTCACAGTTTTTATGATTTTGTGTCCAAATTTTTTAAAGCATATTTTTAACAAATTTTTTGACTTTTTGGTCGATTTCATGTAAATAAGCATAAAAAATTTAACAATTTTTGCAGTGTTTGAACCATTTTAAGAATCTGAAATTTTACAAGTTCAAAAAGCGAGTTTCCTGCTTTAAAAAATGAGCAATTTGACATTTTTGAGTAAGTAGTTTCAAAATATTCAAGACGTTTTGTTACGATTTTATCCAAGATTTTGACAATTTAGATAAAAGCTGAGACGATTTGAGGGGTCCTTAGAATAGTTGCAAACAATTTTGGGCAAATTATAAAAAAATTCAGAACTAATGAGAATGTTTCTGGTACTTACATATTTTATGTGTTGGAAATTTTGCACGATGGGGTAAAATTTCAAGTTATTTTGAAAAATGAATAACCAGTTACATATATATGATATATAGTACTTTTTTAAATGGGAAAATGTTTCAAAAATGTTTCAAAAATGTTTCAAACGAAAAAAAATGAAAATTTTCCAAAACAAAAAATTCCAAGCCACAGTATTCATAGATACGTTCGATGATTCGTACAGGTATCTACTCGTACGAGTATATTATTGATTAAAAATATGTCTATACGAAAATGGTTTGAGGCCATTTCCGAGGACATGAGTTCCATTTCACGATCTCATTTACATTTAATACACTATTACACTTGTTCTGCGCTTTTAAACATTATGGGTGCAGTCGCATAGTGTTATTCTTCTTGTGCCGATCTTGTTGTACATGTCCAAACTACGTGTTAATGGCACTTGATTTATTGAGTAATGTACTCCGGTATCATATCGTTTGCGGTATTACGCAACGGTCGCATTTCATTATCAATATTTCACTTGTAAATTACAGTTATTTTCTTCTATTACGCACATTTAAACTTATGGAAGCTTACTTACTCGTATTAAAAATTTTCAGTATCCCTATGGTTCGAACATCTCGTAATGCAAAAGAAACCCCTTCGTCATGTTCAATAATAAAACCCAGCTTAGGTGTTGAGAAACAAATAGGTAACTACATAATATGCGAACGTAAATCAACGTTTCATTCTTTAGCGTTAAATTAAAAATGAATTAAGGAGGAAGAAATCTCAATAAAATGAATCATTTGTGGTGTAAGTAATGAAAAAACCTTTAGTATTGGCCTTGAATTTTTTATAATACAGGAATAAAAATTTTCTACAATGCAAAACCTCAACAATAGAATTTTTAGATCGTATCGGCAAAAAAAAAACCGCTTAAAAAAGTATTTATGAATTCATTGACTTCGGTTCGAAGAAAAGATAATCACGAGATATAAAATGTACCTAGACCTAGCCAAACAATACGGATATAATTGTGCATGTCACACATTCGTTTAAATTGGAACAGATCGATGTTGATTTGTAATTTCACCGCGTTCCAAGAACCTAGCCATAGGAAACAAACCGATCGTCCTATGTACCACATACTACGAGTATTAACTCACGTCCTGGTCATCGAAATTATTACTGGTTGTGGTACTCTGACTCTGATAATGCCCTATATTAAATGTTCTGTGCATATTCCACCATGTACGATGAACTTTTCTACTCACTTCTTTTCATTTCAGCTGGACCTTGGTCATCTTCCAAAATAATGGCTGGCAACGCTTTGACAGTCTTGTATGACGTCTGCTCGGCAGCCACGTCGTCTTTTCTGCTGCGAAATAGTCGCATTTTACAGATCTGCAATCAAAATACAAATTAGTTTAGAATGAGGTGTCGTAAAATACACAGGTACGTGTGTAATTCGATTATTCATATCGAAATACGAGCGTTACACGCCATTGAATCGTTGCACCTCTGTAATCGTTTGATTTTTTACGACAAATACAAGCTCTGGGGTTACGATTAGATCGATGATGATGATTTTTCGTCGATAATAAAATATTACATCGTTGGAAGAGATGTTACAAGCGAATTCGCTATTTTCACTACCAATGATCTAGCTCGAGAACCAGTTTCGTACTTCATATTCGCGTGCAAAAAAAACCGTGTACTTACATCTCGAATCTCACCCGAAAAGAAGAAAACCTCTCGAGTCGATATTCATAAAGAGAGGGCTCGATAAATGGGCATTTTTGTATGGTATAAAGTGTTGAGATGGGAGGAATGGAGCAGGGTTGCGTTTAAATATTTACTCGTTGAATTAATAAACGATAAAAATGCCGGTTTTGCTTTGCTTTTTAGCGTTTTACGCATTCTGTGCACGCCGATAGTAAATAAAGTTTTTCTGCAACTCTCAGAGTCCGAATGCGTATTACGAGTATATGCGAGATAACATTAGCTACCGTTTTATATCAGTCGTAAAAATCTGATTGCTGACCCGACATCGTTTATAAAAGTGTAAATGTTTAGAGACGATTTAAACTATCAATTAAAATATTATTAATGTATACGACATTCCACTTTGATATTTTTTCAAGTATTTGTTTTTTTTCCACCTTTAGGTATATTTATAACTTGGAATGGGTCATTTTTATTCTTATGATATGAGCATGGCGCTACTATAAACTCTAGTTTTTACGTTTGGGTATCGGCAAAGGTTATGGATATGTAGCTAAACGTTAGAACTTGGAACGCGTTATAAAAATTGTTTCAATTCACATAATTCATTAAATCTTTATACTTACATAGATCAATTCTCAGGTGTAAGTTTCTTCGGTATAAATTACGATTATGATACGTACTTAACGGATACTTTCACGCGTACGTAGGTAGGTATAATCGTTTTTTTTTTTTCGCCGCTATGTATTCTATGCCAATGTTATTCGCAATGGAACTATGTACGAGTACGTAGATAGAGAGGTATTACAGTTATTAACATTGCTGCTTAAGTAAACAATTGCTGGGTTATTTTTGCGAGCATTTTTTTCATCTTGGCTACTCGAACTCGGCTGTGTTGAAATAGAAAGTACATTAGGTTTGCATCACGCCGCCGCTATACGTTGATGAACGCGTGTGCTCATCCGTTGAATATTAATATCATACATATACTGTAGAGTGAAAATGTGTATGTAGGTACGGGCGTCGGCGAACTTTACAGACGTTTTGTAGGTACAGAGAGAAATGCCGTCTCGATGCATTGTTTTATGTACTTATAGTACATATCTCTATATACTCAAGTGCCCATATTGAAGGTTAAATGATAAGAATGGGAGAAATTCCGATATACGATGCCGATGCAGCCCAGTGGAGGTTTGTGCGATGGAATTTTTTAGATATGGTTATCGTGGAATTTAGAGTGAAAATAATTTTTATTGAGAGTTGATAACGGTCATTTTTATATGAACAATGTGCAGTTTCTGTTCGCTGAATTGATTACAATTTTTTGGCGCTGGAAAAACTCTTGGATGGTGGGAATAGTCTGAGGTGAATTTGTAGCTCGATTCAAGTTCAGAAATCGTGTGCTTTAGGCTGTGTCGGTTGTGTTGAAAGTGTGTCAGAATGTTTGACACAGTCTGACACCCTGAATTCTTCATGTATCAAGACTGCGAAAGTTCTGTATCAGTTTTTCCACTATTCTGAACCGCCTTTGAAAGTTTAAATGCTGCATAGTTGTAAACTTTGCCATTTTAATCGGTTTCGAACGACAATAAGCATAGAATATCTAGCAGCCCAGCTGTATAAATCACGTAAAGTTTCATTTTTGCCAAGAGTTTGACACTTGATGAGCATGCCGATTTCTGTCAGTCATTCGGACACAGCTTTAACACATTGTCGGACCATGTCTAAATGTCTTACAGGACTTGACACCGTATCAAAATCATGTCGAATGCCTGACACGCGATTTCCAGCAGAAAAGAAATCTTCTGGAGGGATATACCTATAGTTTAGGAATTTTTGTTGAAAACTTTTTATGTTACCAACTTGAAGAATAATTTCAAAAGAGTTCTGAGGAAAGAATTCTGCCTAAAAGGATTTCTGAGCAAAAGAATTCTTAGCAAAGAAATTGAAAAAAAAAATTCAAAGGGAAGGAATTCTGATTAAAAGACTTCTAAGGAGCAGAACATTTGGAATCAAACTGTTTTGAGCTGAACCATTCAGAACAGAACCATTTGGAGCCGAAAAATGAGGTGTGTTAAAGGTGCTGAAAGTGCTGAAAAAGTCCTCCATTTGATAAAGTGGTGCTGAAAATCGAAAAAGCGATGATTTTGACTCAAAAATCCTGCATTTTTCGTTCAAAATTCATTTTAAATTTTTCTCCAATCCATCATTTTGAAGAAATTTTAGCTTTTGAATGCCTTTTTGTGTAAAAATTTCCAGTCTCGCTTTGCTCGGGCTTAATAAATTCCTTATTTTAATAACCGAATAATGGGCATTTTTTTACCTAACATTTCTGCAAAAATATATTTGGTGTTGGGGGAGGGGTAGTTCGTAAACTTGAGAAACATCCTGCTCAAGAGATTACAAAATTCTTGAAAAGTTCTAAAAAAGTGCTGAATTTTCAAATTTTGTCAGACACCTTGAAAACAATTCTGAGCGAAGAAATTCTGATGAAGCGTATCTAACCATTTGAAGCCGAACCGGAGTAAAGGAATTCTGTCCAAATGATTCTGAGTCAAGAAATTTTGAGAAAAAATAATTCTGAGGAGCAAAACCATTCGGAGCCGAACCAGATCAAAAAAATTCTGACCAATAAAATTCTGGCCAAAAAGATTCTGAACGAAGGAATTCCAAACAAAAGAATTCTGAGGAGCTGAACCATAAACATCGTTAAATTTCATAAAAGTTATCTAAATTGTGTAAATATCGCAAACTATTTCAAAATGTGAGGAAAAATGTTTGAAATAAAAGGAAAATTCGGCAAATTCATTGTATTTGCTAAAATAACAACAAAGTTGTTAAAAGTAACATTAAAAAAGGCTTGAAATTTTTTTTTAAAATCTTCAAATTATGGAGAAAAAGTTCAGATTTTCGTTGAAGAATACTCAAAATCAATGAAATTGCTTGAAACATCTTTTTTAAGCATGTCATGAAAATTTATTCAAAATGCAAAAAAATTGTACAAATTCTTAGCAAAATTTCTAAAAATAGAGAAAATATCAATAAAGTCGTTCAAATCAAAGCAGTCTTAAAATTGCTTAAAATATTATAAACATTTTTCAGATTTTTCAAAAAAAAAAGATGAAATTGCCATAAAAGTTATTAAAAATGCCCAGAAATTGATAAAAAGTCAATAATATTGATTAAAATATCTTTAGATTTGTTGAAAATATGATGACAATTGTTTAAAAATAACGTAAGAATGATAGGAATTCATCAAAAATGTATGAATTGTAGCAAAATTATTCAAAATATTGCAAAAATGTAGGAAAATTGTTGAATTTTTGTGAAAGCTAGCTGAAAGTTGGAAAATGTAATTTTTTCGATAAATTTTTGTTAGATTTTGAGTAACTAATTTCAAAGAGAATTCTGAATCTCTCAAAACATTTTGAATATAGTATTTTTAAACATTTACAAATGTTTTTCGATGTTTTTTGTAATTTTTACCAAAATGTAACAGTTATAATACTTTTTGTGTTCTTTCAAACAAATTTTGAATGTTTTTTTTTTCAATTTTATAATTAGCAATAGGATATGCTTTTGCGATGACCAAACCTGTAAAAAACGACACGAAATTCTGTCACGCTGACTTTTAGACATTTTGTCAGACTTTTTTGGGCTCGGAAAAATTTTCAGATTTCCACTGACCTTTTTGAACTTGAAAAACTTCAGAGCTTATACTGACTTTTAGACAGTTTGTCAGACGAACAATTTCGACTTTTTGAACTTGGAAAATTTTAGAAATCAGGGTAACTTTACGATATTTTGCCACACTTTTTTGGACTTGGAAATTTTTTAAGAATTCAAATGAATTTTTAGATTTGGAAAAATTCAACTTTACAGACTTGAAAAATTTCAAGGAAGCTCAAATCAGACATTTTGTCAGACAGCTTTTTACCTAACGCCGATTTTTAGACATTTTGTCAGACTTTTTTGAATTTGGAAAATTTTTATACAAATACAAGATTCTACCGACTTTTTGTACTTAGAATTGGACCTCGGGAAATTTTTCAACAAAATTCATTCCCAAAAATCCGTTGCGCTGATTTTCAGATATTTTGTCAGACTTTTTTGGACTTGAAAATTTTTTCAGAATTCAACTGACTTTTTGGGCTCGAAAAATTTCAAGAAAATTTCAAACATCACGACAAATTTGATTCAATTTCATGTATTTTAAAGACATTAAAAAAAGTTTCAAGCAGCGTTTGTTCATTTGAAATTATTGGTGTTGCACAGTGATGTGATAAAATCAGCTCTACCTGCCCCCTCCCTCATACTTCAAATTGTAATTTCAAGACAAGAATTTTCTACTATTGGACCACGTAAAGTGGTAAAAATTGTACGCTTGTACATGATTTAGGTAGTAGTTAGGCAAACTTTGCTACATACTTGTAAGCCTCGTAGACAAGTAGACTGCAGAGTTTATAATTCGCTGCTGTAATATGTGTAGGTAAATTCGTATTGCAAAATGGAAGGTCATTTTGCTAAATTTTGAAAACAATTATCCAACAGCAATAACATTTTCGAATTTTACTACCGTAACAATTTCTAATTCCTTAATCACATTTCAATAACGAAATAAAAACCTGTACGATTAATCATCTCAACAGCTGCAAATCATTTTTTCGGGGAGGCCAAATCGCGGAAATACGACTACACATTCCGACGTGCAATTTACCGCGAAAAAATCCTTCCTATCGAATACAATACGCGAAATCGTCTCGCAATCGAAACCGGTACAAACGAATGTTTTTTTCTCCAAAATATCGACAGTAATTAACGTCACATATTTCACCATCGATCAATTAAGTACCGCAGAAGAAATAACCGGAATAACGGCATCGATTGTGTGATCCGGTTGACGCTACATAAGCGAAAATATTCGAAAAATCTAAAACTACCTCAGCCGATAACTCGAAGGATGTGCTATTTACACGAGACGGTACGACGTTTGTTCCTCGATCAACAATCCAAACGTACTCGATTAATTAACAATCGGAGACTAATTATGATGACGAAATAATTCGAAGTTTATTTGCCTTCTTGGATGAGTCTCTCCTTCCCCGCAACATAATAATTGTAAATCGAACACTGCAAAATAAGGCCATAAATAAGATACGATTCTTTTTACTCTCGGACGCCATCATCGCATCACTAAACGGATGAGATACTCGAGTCTGTGACGTGCCAGACTCGCTCGCGTTAATTACATCTCTTTTAAACGGGTATATTCACCTTGGTACTTGAAATTATAGTATAGTCAGTGTAACTAGAGTATGAAAAATGTGCGAACCATGTGATATGGCGTTAAAAAGCCACATCGAGCAGCAGATAGCGAATTATCGCGTGCGTTTGGACAGACGTCCTATAACAATTCGAATTCTACTGCAAATACCTTCTTTTTTTTCAAAAGGAGGCTCGTGTTGCAATTTTTCCTTTTTTTAGCTCTGGGCAGGGCTCGAGTATTGAAATGGTGAATGAACTGTGGCCTAGGGGGCTGCTTAAGGTTGCCTAAGTGCTTACTGCTTACGAGTGGAATAATTAAAAAGTTAAAAATGCGGGTAAAAGAGCCGACAACTAGTTACCAATAATTGATAGGTGCATGTGAGGGAACGCGCTGCGTGTACTCATCGACGAACACCTGCATAACGAGAAAACCGAGCGAGCGATCGGTTCGATAGGAAATTATATCCGAGTTTATAACTAGATCAAGAAACCTTTGAAAAACCATCCTCGTAATCGGATTTCATCCCAATTAAACTCATTATCAAGTCTAAACACGACTGCACCGGCAATGTTTCCGGTAAGTTGAACGTTGACGTTCGACATATGTTGCCAAGATAACCCAGGTCGAAATTTTTTCATCCTACGTATATTCCATCGCAATCATATTACAGATTACACATCGCAGATTAAGGAAAAATCTTTAATTTAGCTGCTCTTACACGAGAGATTAATATGTATAAAGATTCGAGTAAAAGTACAAGTTGAGAATTTTCTCTTTTCCACAGAATGGACTTTAACTGATTCATATCTCCTCTCGTCGAGCCGATGCAGAGATGGAGATCGCTTTCAATTTTATTTATATGTCCGAATTAATGCAGTAAAAAATTTCGCTGTCGCGGTAAGATACTAATTTGGACCGTCGAGTTTTAATGATCCGTATCGTCGCATCCCAGCTAAGGCGCAGGCAAAGTGTCACGACGTTTCCCATATCGAAGCTGCGACGAGACGTTGGAAAGGAAAAAATATCATGAGGTGGGTGGAGGCCGGAATGCGTCTTTGTAGGTGTTCCTTTGGAACGGGATGTAGAGTTACGGTGAATTGGATAGTGGTGTGAAATTATCTCCGGCACGAAATTCATATTCGTAGGATTTCGTTAATAAGATAATCAAATGGTTTGGGTGGTGATATGAAAGAATTAATGTTGCCCCGAGCTTCGGATAACCGACATTGTATAAGAGTACGTGGTACGGTGTGGAGTAAAAATTCGTGTAAATTTGATTTACTAGGTACGTTTACGTTGGTGAGGATCAAGAACGTTTTACGAGGAACGAATTCCATCAATGGAGATTTTTATTTATAGTTGAAGTGAGGACGAGATGTGGGTTTTTGAGCCGAATTTCTTATCTGCTATTTTATTGAGAAAAAAAATGTTGAAAAGAATTATTAAGAAACAGAAAGGAGTGAGAATGAAGTGAAAGATTGACCCTTTGAAATCAAATTATAGCTGTTAATTTTTTTTACCCGAAGATGAATTTCTGAAAACTATTCAAAAACTAAAAATTGATCAAAAAATTCAAAAAATTGGAATTTTTACGTGAAGAAGAAGGAATGGGTAAAACAGAAAGGAATTAAAATGAAAAGTGTAAATTTGTAAATAACTTACTACAGTTATTGTAGCTAATGATTTGAATTTTTGGTCTCTCAATTTGATTTAGATAAATTTCGGAAATTGTTCAAATTTGCGAGAACTTGAAAAAATACTTAGAATTAGAATAGAATTTTTTGTTGATGAAAAGTGGTAAAAACTATGAGCAAATTGTGATGCGAGTTTAAAGCCTGAATAAATTTCCAAATTTAAATTTTCGAAAAATTCACTTTAAACTGATATTTTAAAATTATAATTTTTTTTGGAGGGAGATGTAGAGTATAATTAGAATTTGTACAACATGCAAAAAAATCATGGGAAGAACAAGAATATAGGCAACACAAAAACTCAAAAATAGCACGAATTTTTTAAAAAAAAAAAAAAAAAAATCAAAAAACAGAAAATTAATGTTGACAAAATATGGTCAACGAAAATGATTAAGTAATAATATTTCATTTACTTTCTAAAAAAGAAGAGAAAGTATTCTTCATATTTTGTTGCATTAGGTTTGAAATTGGTTGAGTTATTGGGGGGAGGGGGGGGGAATATCAAAGATCTGTGTTCAAACCAGCCAAGCATTGAGATGAAATTGACCACAAAGTGCTGAAAAGCCAAAAATGACTTTTTCAGAAATTGGTATTGTAAAAATCGTAAGTACCTACCTGTTTTTACGAAATTTGTGTTTATTTGAAATTCAAAATTATAATCGAAAATTCTCACTCTGACTTATGACGAAATGATAAAAAAATGGCAAAAAAGGTTGTTTTTTTTTCCTTTCAAAATGATTTCTCAGACAATCAAGTGACCTTATTTGATAGAAAATCATGTAAAATTGACTGTCAATGAAAATAGGTATCTAAGTACATTATCTAGATGAACTACGAGTATACATATTCAAAGTTTATATTAATGTAGGTACTAAATCAAATAATCTATAATTTATTTAATTCTGTTTTTTTCAGGTGAATACCTAGAAATCGAATTTTTATGATGATGGATTAGAAGTTTAATTAGAAGATATTTTTGCTAATCGGTAAGTTGTTTTGTTTGATTTGTTAAATATTGTCTATATCTATGCTAATTATTTGATACTTTAATATTTTGAATGAATTTTAAGATACATAGGTATAGTGAGCATAGTTTACATTCTATTCGATTTCTCTCCCCCCCCCCCCCCCATTCAAAGAACAAAAAATTCAAAATTTGATACTTGAAATTGGATTTAGGTACCAATTATTCATTTGTAGAGGAAATTGCTGAACAGTGGAGCAGTTTTTACATTTTTGCTTATTGTGCACCCTCAAATAAGAAGAAATTGTTGAAAAGTAGCTCATTCTCATTTGAAAGTTCCAACTGTATTTTAAAAAAAAACAGGAGTTGAAAATTATTCAAAAATACGTTACCCCATTTTAGAGAATTTTTTGGAAAAAAGTCAATTCTTGTCCCAACCATGGGCCTTGGAGTGTTTTTTGATCGGACATAGGCTGTTTGACCCTTTGTTGAGTAAATCCGCTTAAAACTACAAAAAAATATGCTATAATGTTGAAATATCATTTCATTTTTACTTATTGTGCTTTTTAAAATTGGAGGAAAATTTTGAAAAGTGGCTCATTCAAATGTTCAAACTTTCCCCTAAACAACACGTATTGAAAAATTCCCAAAAATGGGTTTGCTCATTTCAGGGAATTTTTTGAAAAAGGTCAATAAATATGTCCCAAGGTACGACAAATACACTTTTTTAAAAAATGATTCTGAAATGAATCCTATGTATTGTATTCTACAAAAACTCAACTTTGAGGGAATATGTACTCATACTTATTAGAGTGGGTCGCCTTCAACTTTTTTTTGGAAAGTTGTGGAGGGGGTCGAGAAAAAGTGGTGGAGTGACTTTAAAAAACCGTGAAAAATTGACTTTTTTTTGGAAAGTTGAGGGGATACATATTGAAAAAAAGTTGCCGATGACGTCAAAAGACCGTGGAAAAAGTTTTGGCTCTCTCACTTGAACCACCATTTTGCGTAAGGGATCTAAAATTTTGAAAATGTCAAAAATTCTTTAAAAAAATATTTCGATTTTTAAAAATTTTTTGTGGGTGGTTAGTCGTATTGTTACTACAGAAGAGTGAAATATCCCG
Source organism: Pseudococcus longispinus (assembly GCA_900064475.1). Taxonomy (NCBI): domain Eukaryota; kingdom Metazoa; phylum Arthropoda; class Insecta; order Hemiptera; family Pseudococcidae; genus Pseudococcus; species Pseudococcus longispinus. The sequence goes on along the minus strand of FIZU01042445.1, from coordinate 5,348 downwards.
ATTTTTCCGAATTTGTTCAGGGGTATTCAGATAATTTGTGTACATTGCCAAAATTATTGTTTTTGAGGATATCTCGAAATTTAATTTTTTAAAAAACACGTACATACGGTTTGATCGTTATTAAGGTTTCAATTTTCACCCTAGATGCACATAAAACGAACCCCTACATCATTTCATTTTTCTAGGGATTCACAAATTGCTGTCAAATAACATCAAATTACAAAATAATCTCGTATAATGAAGAAAATTTGAGAATCCCTGAAAATGGAAGATGCTGTCAGAGTTCGTCCTATGTGCATCTCCTTCTCCACCTCTCTACTAAAATGGGACATTTTCAAATTTGCAAAAACATTTACGAGTAGTTATATCCACTCCCCTCTTCGAGTATTATTTGTAGTAACTTCCTTCAAAGTTCAAATTTCAAATAATCTCATACTCTGAATTTGAAGCACATTTGATTTCTATTGCCCAACAAGTAACAAAACAACTCAAAATGGGAAAACTGAGATATTTCATTACAAATGGCTGAAAATGGCCTCAGCGACCCTTCCCCTCTCCCCCGCCGTACTAATCTAGAAGCTTCAAAACAGTCGTATTTGTTTGCTGAAAATTTGTCCAAAGCTAAATTATTTAAAATAGACTATTTGAATTCTTCAGAATAACCTTTCGTGTGAATAGAGTAGAACTCGATTAGACAGTGAAACACCGCACTCTTTTGTGGTTATTTGATTATCCTTCGTAATAATATTATGACATGTTTCGTGCACCACAATAACAATATATCACCATACTCGTATCGTCGTATGTTACTAATCAGTTTAAAATCTTCATATTCATCGTGAACTTCATCCACTTCTAATCCAACAGGATTAAAATCTACAGTACTGTGACGACTTTACCATACATATTTACGATATTTCTTGTCAACAGAAGACGAAAAAAAATAAATAAAGACGCATTGTATGTATCTGACATGAGCTACTATCAAAGTCATCCAAGAACTTCAAACATATCAAAAAGAGTACCTCAACTACGAGTATTAAAAGTATGTTTCAAACAAACGTTGGCAATGCGGTAATGGAAAAAGTAATAGAAATCACAAAAGCGTTTCAAGCATTCGAAGAAAGAATGAAAAAAGCCGATATTTCTCGATACTTTTTTCTTCATCCTTGGCATAGTCGTCGTGTCGTCTTTTTCCACTTATAATTGGCATTTAACGATGCAGGTGTCTGTCTCCTTGTATACGTACAAATGATACGCGTAAACGAAACTCTTCTTCGATGCGTTTTTATCACCCTTTATGGAATTAATGAAAATAAACGACAGTAATAAGCTCATTAAATATACAAAAAACCCTATAATTTGCTAATTAGTGAAGTCGAAACGTACCTACGTATAACCACCTGAAATTGTTAAGTAATTTTACAAGTCAACGATCGAATATACCCCGATATTGTGATCTACCGTGGTTCAATTTTCTCTTTAGATCGTAAATCGTTCAATATAATTACAGCCCTTATGCAACGTATGGTTAATTCGTTTTGTATAATTTCATTTTATTTATAGATTTCCTTCGCCTTTATCGTGTTAGAGAAAGATGCGTTAACGAATAACAAATAATTTACAGCGAGAAATAATAATATTATACTTATACGAGTACGAAATATAGGTAAACTTTGTCGGTGAATAATTTAAACCGAAGCATCGTTTCGATTCTGTTATTAAAATGGAATGGCTACCGAAAAAAAGAAATAACCGGGTTTGGAAATATATAATTTGTACATTCTGCTGCTGGGTATACGGTTGAGAAAAGGTTTCTAGGTGGTCTGGCTTCAGCTTCTGGATTTTTTTCCGTACGAATCGTTCAACTTATCATAGAGGTTAACAATAGATGATATCTCGGTGCTTCTTTAAATTAAAGAACCCCTGTTAGCTCGAATTTAATTTACTTCCAGCAAAATAATCTCCGTATTTTTTACTTTGTTGATTTGTTTAAAAAGGTAGTTCACTGAGGTGAGTTATATCGGTGAAATGGATATGCACCTTGGGCGCTGCATTGTTCGAGTTCAAGGTAGATGCGAGTACTTTAACATGTTTGCTGAGATTTTAGGTAGCTGATTAATGAAGTGCCTGGATGGCAGATGAGAGTACTATACAATCGAGTGTTTGGACGTGGGTGTGTTTGGGATCTTGAGGGTAATTTTTTCGTCATAGGTTGAGAAAGTATTTGGTTTGGGTATTATGTTGATCGTAAAAATATCATAAAAAGTATTGTCAAAATATCGTTACAATTTTTTGATGAAAAGCCATCGAAGATATCTTAATGTCATCAAAATCAATTACAAAATCGTAAAAGCCGACGAAATTGTTATAATTAATGTAAAAATCGTTCAAGGTCTTCGAAAGAATGAGAAAATAACATCTACATAGTTAAGATCTAAATTCAATTCAGATGTGAAATTGTTAAAATGATGTATTTTTTTCTCAAAAAATTGGAAAAAGTCGTTTACTAATTTCAAAAAAAAAAATTTTGTACCTAGAATTATCCCAACTTTTTTTCAAATTTCAGAACAGATTTTGAAATCAAATACATTTCACCATACCTATTTTTAACAATTTTTGACGAAATTTGATTTGGATTATATTTCTATTTATATAATTTTTTTTTAATTCGAATTAGTAGCATATTTTCATATTTTTTAAAAGGTTTTACCAAATTTTCATGATTTGTGCAACATTTTCACACACAAGATTCTAAACATTTTTTCATCAAATTCATGAAAATTGTGAAACAAGTTTGTTGAATACTCTTTATAAATATTATTTGATTATTTTTTCACCAATTTTTGAATTTTTATTTAACTTTTTGAAAATTTCTATAAAAGTTCAATAGTTAATTTGATATTTTAAAAAATTGTATAGATATTTTCAACAAATTCGGCGAATCTTTTGAAAAATTTTTAAATAGTCTTTTTTCAAATTTAAGTATTTCTGAGGGTGTTTGTAATCGTTTTGGATTTTTATTACATTTAACAATTCGAATGATTTTTATGAATTTTTCATAAACATGATCCCAACATTTTGTATTATTTTTAGAAATACTTTTTTTTTCGAGACAATTACAAGCACTCCTTGGTCACACTACGTGGCGTCATAGGTGACACTCAGTAGGATACGTAACATGTGGAGTCACTGGTGACACTGCACCTACATCGGTTTTTGGCCTAAGTGGCGTCATGTATGACACTGCATGCTTACAATGTTTCATACTATGCGGCATCATATATGACATTATTTCAGCAATTTTATTCATACTATGTGGTGTCACCTGTGACAACCTATGGAACAAAATACACTACTAGGTGGTGTCATATATGACTTTGGGTACACATTACACAGCAGTGGTTCCAAAATTGGTCGGGTACTTCAAAATCTTTGTTTCTTCGTCTACTTTTTACCATGGAAATGCGAAAATTCGTCGTATGCACCTCTTTCAACTCTTAAATACCTCACACTGCCCTTTCTTACACGCAGGAATACACGCAGGAATCAGTGTTGCCACATACATCTTCTCTAAAACTACTTTATGAACCATTGTGTCAATGGTGACACCACCTAGTCGTTTATAGTTTAATATAACTTATGTGTCATATATGACGCCACATAGAACTTTACATGATGACTTTGTGGAGTCGTCTATGACGCCACGTGGCTGTTCCTCTTGTATGTGTCATCTATGACACCACCTAGTATCAATCAAGATATAACACCATTTTTGACATGGACTGCACAAGATATGATAAAAATACTTTGGAAAAATTGTAAAAAATATTATTGCCAATTAAAGTCATGGAGCAAGGATTTTTATGCCCTAAAAATTCTGAAATATGGTCATTATGCATTCATCATGGCGTTCGAAATATGCATAATATGCAATATAAATTTATGTGTATCCCTGGAAAGAATTTTTTGACCAGAACAACATAGTAGGTAGTCTAGCATTACAATCGCCATAAATCATTTCACTGTTCAAATTTTATTAGAATTACCTCGAATCATGGCGGTTCTCGGCCAAATTCTCGAATCCAGTTTCTTGAAGAGAAAACTACCCGAATGATCATTTTTTCGAAAACGTCTTTCCCGAATCCCATTTTCCCAAATATTATTCTTACTGAATTTTTTTCTTTTTAAAATAAAAATCTCAACTCAATTTTTCAAAGATTCATCTAAAAATCGTTTGAAATAGTAAGGTGGTGGGGGAAGGGGGCGTAGTTCGAAAGTGGTCCAAAACTTCTATCTCAATTTTCTTTTGTTTTTTACGAGTAAGTAAGTATAGCAATAGAAAAAATTGCACGATTTTTGAGTGAATTTTGAAAAATTTGAATATCAAAAAATAGTTTTACTCTGATTATGCCTATCTTCAAAATTGAAGGACTTATTGCAACAAGAAACCACTGGGTAAAGTATTGTCTACCCCAATTTATTACCGTGCTCTGGTGGGATATGAAAATTGCACAATTCCATCAAAACAATGCATGAAACATATGTAATTTTTTGAGAGGGTATTTTTCAACTGTCATTTTTGCTCAAAAAACTGCTAAAAACGAAAATTTTAAAATTTCGATCAAAAATATTAAAAATAAGCAAAAATAGACGAAATATTCCGAAAATATTTTGAATATTTAAAATATGCAAAATATGCATTTGAAGTAGTGCTGTCGACTAAAAAAAAATAATCGATTTATCGATTACGATTTTCAGTCGATTATAAGTTTTAATCTATCAAAATTTTTAATCAACTGCTTTTAAAACTTCCAATCAATTAAAGAAACAACACGAACCAATTAATTGCAATTTTCAATTTTGTAAATTTAAATTTTTTGTAAATTTTAAAGAATTTTTATGATTATTTTTAATATTTTTCAATATTGTTTTCCCAACATTTTATCGATTTTTACGATATTTTAAGTTATTTTTATGAATTTCAAAGAATTTTTTTCGATTTTTAACCCATTTTGATGAATTAATCACAATTTTTACTCGATTATTCGAGTAAATTTCTGTCTAGATTATAATCGATAGCACTAATTTGAACCAAATAAATGTAAAATATGATCAATCAAAATGGCCTATTTTACAGGAAATAGTTGGATTAAATCAGATACATATTTTGTATGTTTCAACTTGAAACCAATATAGGGCATTTCGAGTTTTGAGGAACAATCTCATAGTATACCCAAAACGCCTTGTATTTGGTGGGGTATGACGTCATCTCCCAGTACTAATTGTTGGCTGTCTATAGTTTTTGTTAATAATTTAGAATATTTGAAAACTGATAGCGTATTTTT
>FIZU01042439.1:0-48585 GCA_900064475.1 Pseudococcus longispinus | reverse complement strand
CAAGAATTATGCCTGACAAAATGTCTAAAATTTGGAGTGAATTCTAAAATTTTTCAAGTCCAAAAAAACTAAAAAAAAAAAACAAAAAAGTTTGAAAATTTTTCTAAATCCAAAAAAGTTTGGCAAAATGTCTAAAAATTAGAGTGAAAGTCCAAAAAGTCTAACAAAATGTCTGAAAGTCAGCATTATCTTAAAAATGTTCCCAAGTCCAAGAAGCCATTTGAAATTCGAAAAATATTTCTAAGTCGAAAAAAGTCCGACAAAATGTCATAAAATCAATTCCGGTAACTTTCCTATTCCGAGAAATCTGCCTGACAAAATTTTGGAAAGTTACCCTAATTTCCAAAAAAATTTCCAAGTCCGAAAAGTCTAAAGCGATTGTCTGACAAAATGCCTAAAAATCAGCATTAAGTATTTTTAAAATTTTCCAAGTCCAAAAATTCAATGGAAATCTGAAAAAATTTTTGTAAGTCCAAAAAAGTCTGACATAATGTCTGAAAGTTAGGGGTCGAAAGCATGTCGCCGAAAGCACGTCACTCGAAATTTGTCGGTCGGTCATATCCTAGGCTAAAATGAGATTTTTAGCTATCAAAAGGTTCGTTTCTCTAAGTTTTAAAAAAATTTGAAGATCATCGGGGAGCTTCAACCCCCAAAACATCCTCCTGAATGCTTCACCATTTTGAACAATTTTTAGTTGAATTCATTCAATAATTTTCTTTCACGATTCAATCAATTTTCGCATTTTTCACAATTTCAATGAAAATTTTCAAAAAAATGACGATATTTTACACCAAACGCTGTTAAAATATTGAAAAAAGTTGTTCGTTGAAGTGTGCCAAAAATCGTATAAATTGTTGCAAAAATGGTAAAAAAAACATTAAAAACGTCGTAAAACGCATAAAATTTTGCTGATTTCGCAAGAAATTTTGCATGTTTTACTATTTTCATATAAATTCGTGGATTTTCTGGTGTTTTTAAAATTTTTTTCAACTTTTTTTGACATTTTTTCAACTGTTTTGTCATTTTTAAAAACATTTTTCGACATTTTCCCCATTTTTTTGTGATTTTTTGATTTTTTTTAGGGGGCGGGGCGAAAAAATTCAAAATTTCATCATTTTTGAAATATTTTTTGACACCTACGATAAAATTTGTCATTAAGCATGGAGATTCGGTGGATAGAAAAAGAGAAAAAGTCAAAATAAAGGAATTAGTTGAATTTACTAGTGACGTAATCGGACAGTCATTTGGGGAGGGGGGATTTGACCAATATTTCACACTATTTTAATCTTAATGCCGACTTTTATGAGATTTTTAACGAAAGCAGAATTTCAACAGATTAACGAAATTTTTCATCAAATTTTACAGCGTTTTTTTCAAACTTTGTTGAATTTTCGACAATTTTACAGAAATTTTCGACAATTTTACGATCTTGATTCATATTTTTTGAAAGAATTACAATAACTTTATCAAATTTCTACAATTGAAAAAAATTGGTAATTTTTTGGAAATTTTTACGATACTTTTTTCTCGTACATTTCAATTTTTAACAAATTGTGGAAAATTTTCCAGCCACACCAAATTTTTTATCAAATTTTACATTTTTTTCATCAAATTTTATTAAATAGGTACCTACGTTTTCATGTAACACTGTTAGGTGACTTCTTAGAAGTTGATGACTTTTTGAAGTTTGAAAAATTTGAAAATTATGACTCGCATTTCATTCATCTTTAAGCGATACCTATGATAGCTTAAACCTTTTTCTTCGTTTTCGACAAATTATTGCATTCATACCTACAATCTACATTTTATTTTTGAGGCCTAAATTAAATATATTTTTTTTTGTTTGTCAATTGCATCAAAATTAATTCAATTTTTACTGTGATATCAGAAACTTTTCTGATTGATTATCCTAGGGGCGGAGGGTGACCAATTTTTTTTCATTTTCGACAAATTATTGCACTCATATTACTACCTATACGTACAATTTACATTCTTCTTTTTAGGCCTAAATTGAATATTTTGTTTGTCAATTACATCAAAATTAATTGAATTTCCACTGTGATCTCAGAAACTTTTCTGATTGATTATTCCGGGGGGGGGGGGGGGGGGGCGGCCAAAAATTTGTGCAATGAATTTCAATGTGTTCAATGAAAAATGCACATTTTTCCAAATTTTTTTGAAAAAAATATGTTTTGTAAATTTTTCGATTCAAGCCCTATTTTTCCAACAAAAATGTTTTTTTTTTTTGTAAATTGAGACGAAGTGGACTCCATTCCGGTCCTACATTTTCTTCAGCACATCCTCACTCCCCGACATACACATTCAACCAAAAGTGATTTTCGATCAACTTCTTTCCACTCCCCTCCGTAAAAACTACTGATTCTCTATTCATCCTTTTCCATATCAAAAACCTACTTCAGAACTTGACTAGGCAAATAAACCTGACCAACAATGCAAAACGTATACGAACACAAATACCACACAATTCGATTCTCGAATCGGCGACACTTTACCCAACAAATCTCTATATTTCACTACACCCATACATTAATATAGCCCATTCGTCCGGCAACCTATTTGAAACCATTATTGTGGCACAAACTCGTTAAATACAGAGTGTTAATAAGTTCACGGATAATTTGTCTTGATTGTCCTCTCGTCTTGGCGCGTTTCTCATCGTGCAATGATTTAAATTATTATAACTCTCCGTAATTAAAGTTGACTGCATTAAAATCAAATTACCTACCGTCTGGGTTACTCTACGGTCTACGCTTCCAACGTGTATCGTAGATTGAAACATTATTAAAGATACGACGTTAAATAACTTATTACGTTGAAAGACGCCGCCACCGCTTTTGAATTACCTCTCGCTCTTCGCCTATATATCCAGCGAGCTGCTGGTTTTTTTCCATATCGAAAAAATCTCCTCGACCGGATGCCACTAAATGGTGAATTTTCATTGATGAGGTTGTGCGTATATGAAAACTGCGTCTTCGCAGTCAACATTAAGTTTAAAAAAAAGGTGAAAGGTGACGACCTGTTAGATTTCGATAAAAGATCTTCAGCGTGTATCAAAACTTCCGTGCAGAAATATTAATGAAAGAATTAATTCGGGTATCAAGATCATCGACGACATAACTGATTAACGAGTTAAGGGGAGGGAGAACTTGTTGAAAAAATTTTTAAACCTGTGTAAACCTTCGAAATGTTAATTATAAAAGCATTTGCGCGAGAAAACATGTTCAAACGAAGGCACTTATGATCTGAATCGAGTCATTTTCAAAAAAGAGATTCAGATCTCCTCAAACTTCAATACAAAATAACCATATCCGCATAGATTCTCATTTGTGACAATACAAGGACGAAGAAAAACATCTTGATTACCTACTTCTTAATTTTCAAGCATATTCGAACCAAAACGTTAAATTCAAGCCGAAAAAATAATTCTTAAAATAATCGCGAAATTGAGTATTTAAAAACATTATCTCGCATCGCGCATCCTATCAAAATAGACTCGCACCGGATGCCTAAATACTATAAACATGAATTTTTCATCGCTAAAACTCCTAAAAATAACACCTACCAAACGTTGAAATTTTCATAACAAATAATTATCTTCATACCCTAAGTACACTGTAATTTATATTACAATTTAAAATAAAACTTGAGTAAGTGAACGTAATAAAGTTAATTTTTAAAGGAAAAAAAATTACAAAATACCAACAGAAGTACACATAAGTGTATCAATGCACAAGGTCAGGTATTTAATGAACAACATTTAAAACAAAGTAGGTATAGTTTTAATTTAGCCAAGCGTATTCCCAAACCGGTTATTCATTTTTTCAAATAAAATATCAAATGACTAAAAGATCAATATTCAATTCATATGCTACATATAACACAACAGCACATTCACTAAGATGGAAAATAGATATACGATTCATCCATAATTATAAATGTATCTGCATACATATCGAATACGAATACTTGGACTTGGATAGCATTCGTATTGAAAACTGCTTCGTGTATTAAAAGGGTGAGATAAATTTACAATCGAAAACATACTACATTCGTACTTCGATTCGTACGTATCAAATTACTAATTCGCAAGAACAGGTGCTAAATTTGAAACAATTTCGCCAAATAAATGCGATTAATGAAAAAGCCTAAATCGAATTCATTATTTATTCTATTTCGCGAAACCTTAAAAATCACCACAACTGCTGTTAAATGTATTTTAATATACGTTTCCATATGCAAAAAAAAAAAAAAAAAAAAAAAAATGGAAAAATCATACGGATTCAATATGGGATTCGAATCGCATCATTGACTATACATTTTATACATTTTACAATGTACACGATTAGACAAAGTATTGGGTTACAATGAGTAATTATAAAATAACCTTATAACCTGATACCTATTTTTTTTAATAAAAAAAAACTGGTAGGTAATGGGGAAAAATACTTGGAAAAATTATTATTATACTAGGTACAAAATGAGATCAGCACTGGAAATTTAAACGAATTAGGTACCCAGGTTAATAGGTACAAGATTTGCAAAAATAATCCACAAAAAATTGAACTCAATCTCAAATCTCGAACTTAAAGTTACAAGCATTTTAATTTTAATTCATAAGGGTTTCATTTTTCGTCATCGTGAATTTAAAAAAAAAAATATTGGTGTGGGAAAATGAAGCTCGGTATAGTTAAGTATTTTATGATGTAGGGGTTGAGCGACACTTGTTGATCCAAACCATCTAATAAGTTAATATCTTCATGTTATTTTACACCAAGTAACGAATTATCCATTCCTAAATCCTATTCCATCACATCTTACACTCCTGAAAACTTTCTCAAGGCACTGTTCTGCACAAAACGAGCCACAGAAACCAACACACTTACCAAAGAATGACTCATACAGAAGAAAAAGGGATGACTAGGAGTCGACGATGCTAATTTACTTCTGAGTTTTCGTTCTAACCGTTGAAAACGTCAGTTTGCGAAACAATATACACGATAATAGTTCGTCAAATAAAATACAAAAACAGACGCTTTTCGACTCTTCCGGCCGGAAAAGCGACGAGTCCCGGAAACAATCATTACGGTAGAGTTTATCTTAGCGGTTGACAGAAGCTGTGGAGAATTCAGCTGGAAACGCGTTCTTGCATGCCTCTTGTACATTGAAATAAGTACATCATTGTTCATGTTCATCCAAAATTAATAATTATCGTACATTTTATAAAACAAGTTTGTCTTTTCTTTGTTGTATAACATTTTACTCTTTTTTTTTTTCATTAAATGGTAGGTACTCTGTATTCGGGATTTTAATACCGTTTAAATACCGCCGCATCGCGAGTCGTTTGTATTAAAAATCTGCCGAAATTGTACCTTATAATGGTCTAATTATGAACGGAAGTGGTAGTTGAAACGCGTAAAAGGTTTTCAATTTGTAGATGTCTTTGGAAAGTCGTGCTTCGGGCAGTTTTTCATTGTAAATAATGAAATATTACTCGCAAAATATGGATTAATTAATACAGTTTCTGCTAACTAGATAGGTACCGTACTTATTACATGGATAGTACTTTGTATGTCTATTAAAGAGTGAAAAGTAAAAATATAATCGATTTATTCTTACCTCAATCTGCAATTTCTGATTCCAATCCGGCCAAATTCAAAAAGGAGCCAAGCAGTTAGAAGATTCAATTCTTTCAGGCTCTGAAGAATCCTGTAATATTCAATTGTTAGGTAACGAAAAACTTGTAGATAGTATCGAGATTAATTCACGAATTAAATTAAATTTCCGAAACGAAAGGTAAATCTAAATTTTGAACCAAAAAATCCAAAATCTGTATAAAAAAAAGAAAAAAATTTAAAAATAATTTTGAATTTTATTGATAAGAATGTTTGAGTAAGGTGCGCTATCTACCGGTTTTAATTTTCGACTTTGAGTTTTGATCAGTTTTGACTTTTGAGTCTGAATTTGAAACTTTTAATTTGAATTGAACAATCGATTGGCAACACTGCCAAATTGTTTACTTTTTATTTCCTTCACCAAGTCTAAATTTGATTCCATGTGGCCAAGTTCATCTTTTTGTTCGGTAATGTGCAAATATTTTCTATAAAGCAATTAACTCTTAAAGTAATGCAAATAAAGTTACGTTTTATAATAATTCCACGTTTCGCGAGTTCTCTTATTACCCAACAACTTGACCTCTCACTTATGGAAATGAATCTCGCTCGGAATAAATCACAGCCCGCCGGTAAGCAATTAAGTATATTTGAGTAAATTTTAAGCATTCTAATATAAGTCGAAATGCAAACAAGAAATTTCCACTTTGATATTATCGTTTCATGTACTTCGTGCTTCATGAAGCGTTCACAGTTCGTAAACCTTTTTTTATGTGTGCAAAATACAAATACCTGGGTTTTCGGTGCTAGACTAAGTTAGCGATGATTTTACTAGCTCAACTGACGATGAAAAGAGTTGTCTGCATATCTGTACATCAGTAATCATCAAGTTTGCTGGTTACCGTTGCATTGCTAATGTACCAAGTGTTAGAGGTACTTTTGTTTATAATGAATGTGATATCTACTCGTATGTATGCCGCAGATTCGACAAAACTTCTGACGCTGTTTGACAGCATGATCCTGTCGTTCGAAAAATCGAGATAATCCAATTAAAAAGTAATCAAATACTATAATTTGGTTCAGTTTCCCGTTTCGATTAATTAGTTTGAGAATTGGCAGATGTCATGTAAATCGAAACATAATGTAGAATTTGAATTTCTCCAATTTGGTATAAACATTGTAACGAAATTGACGTTTTAGGGGAATCGAAAAATCGACGTTTTGAGATAACAGTACTTGGTGAAATTACTTGTACACCGGATCCATTGTCAATCAAATATTTTATATTTGTTTCATTTCTTGTTCATTTCATTAAAATTACACGAAGGAAATAATTTACATAAAAATGAGATACAAAGGGATTGCACTTAATTAATACTTAAAACATACAGTTAATAAGTAGTCATAAATAACAAAGAAAACTATAATTAAGGACAAATTTTACAAATTTTTCTTAATCAGGGTACTGGTTAACTCTAAAACATCCTAATACTCGCCTAATTTTTCGCTCTCGTATTTGTCGCGCTACATAATAATACTAAATTTGTACAAAAAAATCACTTAGTTTAGAAGCGTCTCACACGATTTTTAAATAAATTTTGGGATAAAAGCAACAAATGTATACAATACAACCAAACAGTAACAACTTTTTTTTTTTACACAATATAATAAATTAACGAAATTAAATTAAATTTGATTTTTACAACTGTTCGGAACAAATTGTACATCAAAAACAAATAGGAGTTTTGTATTATGAAAAAAATATGCCCTTTCTTTTTGATCTTTTTTATACCTATTTCATCATCAGCAATGGTTTATACATAGTAAGGACCTTCATCGCGTACACGTACAAAATAAAAACTTAAAATTCGTAATAGTTTCGTTGACTAGATGTTAAGTATATATTTAAACACTAAACATGTCATGATCCGGCGACTCGAAAGTTGCTGCGAAGCAACGTTTACACATCGACATTCGGCGAACTTGGCGAATCATCTTCGACATCCACCGATTCCGGCCTGCTATCTGGCGTTTGGGAAGGTGGAGGATGATCGGGCGTAGGAGATCTCACTGGTAGACCATGAACACTGTTATAATAGTTAGAAAGGGATGATAGACTAGCCGAGGCAGCCAGTGTAGGAGGAGTTGGTATGTGATGAGTGGTAGGTGAAGGACCTGGTCCTGGAAGGCCAGGATATAATCGGTAGGCCAAAGGCTTTTGTAGGGTACTGACAGCGGCGGCGGCTGCAGCAGCTTGTCGGTAGTACAAGTCAGCTGCCGAAGCTGGATTCGAACCGGTGCCTGAGTATGGCCAACATCCGTATGGTGGTCCACCATATAATCTTTGAAAAGCAGCGTAGTTTCCAGCTTCGGCTAATAGTTCTAGTCCTACTGCTGTTTGTCTTTTCCATTTCGTTCTGCGGATCAAATGAAAACAAAATGGGGTTAAGAATTGGTTTCGTTAGTCATTTCAATCGACTGCATGGAGAAAGTTATGATTTGCTGAGAAATCTATAGCAATTAATAAGACAGCTTTGTAAAATATTGCAAAGCAAAAGAATGATTAGTTGATGGTGGTTTGTTATAATTTGCTGACAAAATGGCCACCTAAATTGTTTTGCTTCATTGCTGTTGAATTGGAACGGCCCCAACAAACAGCCCTGATGGCAACTAAAGCTATATAAAGATGTTACAGTATTGTGGGGTTAAGTAATGAAAGAATTTTCATCGTATACCACCAAGGTAAACGTATAGTTATAGGAAGATTAAAAGGATTTGGAAGAAAGAAAGAACCGTGAAAGAAATACCGTTTACTTCGGCTACATTATCGCTTATTAGAGCAAGTACAGAAAAATTCCTTTAGTTTATTGCGTTAAACTCGGACTTATGTGGTGTTTTTTTTCCTATAGAATGTTTTTTCGACCATTTTTTTCTTATTTTTCGTTAATTGCATTTGTAAAGATAGAGCTAAGTTCAAGTTAAGAAGCTGACAAACGCGCTGCGAACGTGATTTTTTGATAAGCGTGTACGTTATGATACCGTGGAGAAATAACCTTACCAACAAATTATTTTTTTTCCTTTTATCTTCGCCATGATACTCTGGCGGGTTGAAAGGGTCACGTTTTTCGTGTATTGTTCGGTAAAGTTGAGGCGCGTGTTCTTTATTGTAATACGGAGTATAATTCTTACATCGCTATTTTGATGGGTTTTCATTTTTAAACTCTGTAGTTATTTTACTTCTTTTTTAGTTGTTCTTCAGTTACACTTGGATGGGCTCTGGTCGTCCGTTGCCACGAGACTGCCCCGATACTAATACCTCGTCTGCGTTTCTTCAATTTTTCTAAAACCAATGTGACGAATCGTGGAACGTGCTAGCGGATGATACTCGGTCGCGTTATTGACATCCGATGATGGCTCCGTTCTCCACCCGGTCAAAGTGCGCTAATGAAAATTGTTATCTTTGTACACTTATAACAGAGTAATCTTCAATTATTATCTTTCAATTTGACAACAAAGCCTAGTAGTTTTACCGTGTCTTTACCATGTCGTGTCTCTGATGTCGCTGCAGTTAAATTACTCGTCTTTTCAAACAGAACGTCATCCAACGGTAATTACACTTTTAATCATTTCCGCCGTTCCTGTTCGATTATCATTTGACTTTTTTTTTTTCATCAAACCCTTTTTTTCCTTCGCTTCTTGACGCGCTCTTAATCCAATTAATGTCGAAATGAAATTGGTCATCATAACGTAAACACTAACGAACTAAGTGCCATCATTCGTGTTGACATCGTGACGGATTTATAGTTGGAATCTATACCTAGGTATGGATTTCGGTATATTTTGTACGCGTTCGATCGAATTATGTGTTACTTGGAGTTACGTGGGAGGATTTGAGCGAATTTTTGTAATCTATGTAAAGCAGGGGTCGAAAATGAGTGATGATGTAGAGAAAAGATGTTTTTGAATTTTCCTTGTTTTATCAGTTCAATTTTCGAATTTGTTCGTTTCAATTGCAATTATTTTAATCGATTTGAGTAAATTTTATTTCATTTGGTCATCAGTATTTGGTACTTGGTAGATCATCATCTCCTTTTTAGTGCTCATTTTCAAGATTGTGGTTTTCATTGCCTCATTTTCAGCTAATTGGTTTTTTTGGTTTCAGTTTCAGTTTTCCATCGATACGCCACGTAGGCACTTCATCAACATTCGTAAAACAACCCCTCCCCCTCTCTCACCCCTCACCACAGTTTATTCGGTGAAATGAACTGTTTTTTTTTAAATTTTATTTCAATTCCAACAATTTGCTAAATTTGTTGAAAATAGTCTTCATTTGCAAATCTCTAAACAGCTGTAAAACTGTGCTGTGCTATGAATTTTATTATGTTAATAACTTTGAATCTATTTTTGAATTGTTTTTATTCCTCTAGGATTTTCATGGCGTTTATTCGATTTTACCACTTCGTTTCAATTATTACTCCATAATTCATATCCTTGAATGGACTGAATGAAAATTAGATTTTTTTTTCAAAATACGAATGTGTCGAACTTTCAATATGTATCCTACTACATATTTTATCAGGGGGATTTCACGCTTGAAACTATTTTGTCGAAAAGTGATTGATGAGTTTGAATTGAAGGGTGGGTACAACAGGATTCTCATGTCTCTATGCATATTAACACATACAATTAGTCTTTTGGAACTGAATTCGATAGGTTTAAATTTAATTTAAAAAATTCATCTCTTTGATGTCCTTTCTTCGATTCTGAAGGTAAGTATAAAAATGAAGATGCTTCAAGGTTCTGGCTTTGGCTTTTAATTTTTGAATAAATTTTTTTGGAAAAGAAGTGACAAGAATTAAATAATTTTTTACATAACAATTTCATCAAAAAGTATGATAGAAAACGAAATTAGGGGGTTGTCAAATTAATCTGATTGGAAGGGAAAGAAGAAATTGAATTTTCAAGTTTAAAATGACTAAAAATTGCCGGGATTTTATGGCTATAAATGCAAGGTAGCCCACATATAGAAGGTCGATGGTTTCGAAAATGAAAAAAAAAACAAAAACTTTGACTGTAAAAATCTCGAAAACTATGCTTTCAATTTAGTTGTTTTTAATCCTGTTCTGATTTTTCTGTAACTATTTTCTTCTGTCCAAGAAAGAGAAAATTGATCCAAAAAATTGAAAAAAAAACAAGATAGTACACTCTATTCTTCAAAAGACGACCATGTCCACGTGATAAGCTCTAAAAACAACACTTCAAACGTTGTACATGAAAAACCCAAAACGCATGTGTAACTTTTGTTATTGTATAATCGATTACAACACGATCCCGTACCCTGATCCTCTCTCGTACATGGCCATCGATTCGAGAAAATGTATATTACATCAATGTTGTTAATTTAAAGCTGAATGGCGATTAGACAGTATAAGTAATACAGAATAGGACGACGCTGGCCATTGTTACAAGGATGAAAATTCGTTATCGCGTATACGATGTCGGCACTTGGCTCATTCCTATGTACCATTTTACGGTTAATTTTCTCGGCGCAATGGTTTAATAAAAGAAGATGAAAAAAACCTATATTGGCCTCCGTCGACATAGGTATAGGTATACGTATTGTATGCTCAAGTTCGAAGGCATGTCTTGTGGCTATCAATTAAAATAGAACAAAACCTCGTCGTCGATCTTCTTCGTCGCGTCGCGCGGTACCTATATCGAATTTAGGCTCGAAACGCGCGGGCCAGCATTGCCATTCGTTCAAGTTCGTAAACCTTTAGTTCTAATTGGACAACGTCGATGCGCGGCTATTTACGCATACAGATATGCAATATTACGCTGATGGCGTGAAGTGTCGAGACATCGTCGTCGACGATGACGACGATGAAAAAATATGGCGGAAAATTTGATCGATTTAAACATATACGAACGTGGTGGCGCGGTAAATTGGCCAGTTGTGTGGTGGCTGATGCACAATCACATTTGTCGAAAATCGTAACTTACTACCTGTAATAATAAATCAAGGCTGAGCACCACGTACTAATGGAATTTGCCTTTGCCCCTTTCGTTTGGTTCATTTCGCAAGTATAAATGATTTTTTTCCTACACCTAAGTTGATACTTATGCCGGGGTCGAAAGAAAACCAGTCCCCATGTTCCGAGTCAGCTCACATTTAAAATATTAATTTGAATAAATAGCTTAAACGCGTTAATATAAATTATGGTTGTTAAATTGCGTTATTCTGCAGAGCAGGGATCGCGTTTCGAAGGAAGCACGACAAAAGAATGGTTGCGGCGACAAAAGATGTTTTTTCAAAATCGGTGTAGCGTAAAATTATCAAGAAGAACGATTTCAACAAAACAGCTTTTACGGATTTCATTAAGCGTAGTAATGAATAAGCCAAAATATAGCGGTGTAACATCTTTGTAACAGATTCGTTGACATTTTGCCCAACGTTATAATTTATAACTGTTTGCTTTTTTTTCCTCCTCACTCTGTCTCTTATATTTTGATTCTTCTCCTTGGGTATATGTATAGACCTGCTTTGCACAGTCCGCTCCCTTAACTTTTCCACGAGGTTCGGTTAATAATTCATAATTATTTAAACCGCAAATTCGCCACGATTTCGAATTGTTGACTTACAGAATGATTAATACGTCCACGTTTTTCGGTACACACTGCTGACGAAGAACGGGTATGCGCGAGTGCACTTTTTATACAATTTAACCCCGAAGTGTTTTCGTAAAGGTGAAATGAACGCGGCGTATGATTTGTTTTTCGCATTGTCGCCCAGATTTATTGAAAATTTTAAAATTAACCTGTCTGAGTTCGAGTTTCGCTGCCTCCTCCGTTACCTCTGCGCCCGCCTGGTGTGAAATGACCTGAATTTATGCATTTGTTGAAGTGCAGTTTCGTATTCAGGATTGGCAAGTTTTTGAAAAATCGATCTCTGTGGTTCAATTGCCTGTTTGGGTTTGGGTTTTTCGGAAAATTGACGTGAAAATGTTTTTCAAATGAGTTGTTTTGAGTAAGAATGGGAAGTTGTGAGGCCCCTTTCCTTCTAATCGCCTTCTTTGAGATTGGGGAATGGTTTCAGTAGAGATTTTTTCAGTTTTCAGAAATCTATTCATATCCAAAAATTAATTTCCTTTCAAGAGCTTTTTTATCAGTGTTCAGCAAAAAATCATCACAACGAAATTTTTTCAGTTTTAGCTGATTTTCGAGAATCTAAAATCAGCTATTAAACTTGAACCAACGATTTCTTAGTAAGTATTCCTTTATATGTATCAAAATTTTGTCGACACGATAAATCTTGTGATAATGGACGGAATGAGCTGGAATTTTTATTTTAGGTTCAGTACTATTACAATTTACGAATACAATTCTTCTGATTTTGAGAAAAATCGGTGAACCGGTTCCCTAGTTATTCGTGATTGAAATTTCCAAACACCTCTAGTACCTAGAATGAAGCAGGTACGTAAAATGTGTTAATAACCTTTTTGATTGTACTTGAAAAGGTGCATAAAAAAGTTTATATGAAATTTTCTTTTTTATGAACCGGTTCTCGAAATATATGTGATGGAAAAGTTCAAAACTTCATCACTGAAGCATTCATTTCATGAATTGAAAAAAAATGCTTAGCAAAGTTTGATTCAAAACTTTTGCAATGCCTATTCAACTACCTACTTCTGATAGGTCTCAACATTAGGAAGTAAAATTTTGTTATGTTAATGTAGAAAATCAGCTTTTGTGACTCAGTTACTGTGTAAGAGATTTTCTGCTTTTCTATTCATATTCATGATCAGTTTTTCTTTAGAGAATGGTTTGCCAGCTGCTGATTATAGCCCCCTTCAACTTCAATATTGGACAAAAAATAATCAAAATTTTCAAATTCAAAATAGGTAAGTACAATTGATTTTGAATGTCACCAAAAATTTTGAGCATTTTTTCTTTTGAACGTCCATCTGCCTGCTTCAATTTGAAAAGTAGGAATTATTTTTATGTAACTTTTCTTAAAATTGTGGTTTGTTTTACAGAAATTTCGAGAATCAGTTTCCATTCTCAGAGCTCAGACTATTAGAAGAAATACGTGGTTGTGTAAAGTCAATAATATTCGGCTATTGGAGTCATTTAGTTTTGAGTAGTTCAAGTTGTTTTTATGATGGAGAATGAACATTCTTGTTTTGGTCTTTGATTTGGACTGTACGACATTCTTTTACAGCCTCAAGCCTGATTTTAGGATTTTCTTTTGGATGGTGATATAAGTTATTCATGATTTTGTGCCTATTTTCGATCGATTTCATCCCTATTCAGAGACAGACTGAAGTTGGCTTGATGAGGTAAGGGATGGGATAAAAATTTAAAAGTTTTGACTGCGATAACATTTTTTTGACTCCCTATGGAATTTTGGGAACTAAAAATGCGAAATTTCTCAGATTTTATGAGAAAAATTAAACATCAAACACTTTTGTAACTTTTCCAAATCAATCTTACTTACTTCATTATGCTTCATATTTAATACTTTTTTTGCCCTGGACTAGATGTGTCCCCGAACCATCCCCCTCTCCTCCACCGACCTGTTTCAGACATATTGTCAAAGATTAAATTACCACACAGGGCCGAGTCTAATTTTTTTTGATATCTAATTTGGAATTTCAAACAAGTTGAAAATTTTTGAAACTTTGATGTTTAATTTAGCGGGAAAAGTTTGTATCCTTTGAATTTTGAATGATGGTATTTAATGAAATCATTTTCAAATCGGAATCTGGAATGTTTGATGAAAAAAAGGCATTCACTTTGAATACACCAAATCATCAAATCAAATAATAAGGAGAAAATAATCAAATGAAGACAATTTTGAAAATCCATAACAAAACTAAAATAATCAACAATTTTTTCTATCCATTAATTGCAGATTTTGTAAAATTGGCAGAATTTTTTCCTGAAGGGGTTCCCCCTCCCCCCTTTCAAATCCTAAATTCCAGAATGACTCGGAATCTATTGTCAAGCTTTCATTTCTCGTTTGAAACTTTGAAAATTGATTATTTTCTAATCGTATTCATCTGTCAATTTATTGAAATTGAATTTCGAAAAAAAGAGACCATTTCATCGAATTCATTTGGCATACAGACGACGACGAGACGATGTCGATGACGACGAGCGACGGTAGCACATTCACAATATTAATGTAAATGTTTACGAAATTTAAAATTATTTAAATTACACGTTTGCGTTGAGCTAATATCACGATAAACTGTGTTTTTCAAAATGACCAGCTTAAATGTTCGAAGTAATAATAGCTCTAGCGTTATGCTAATACGCTATTATTTTCAGGATCGCTCCTTTTTACGATGAAATTATCCTATAATAGATAACTCTTTTTGCGGATGAAAGAGAACATTCGATTGCGTTAGTCGTTATAGAACGTATCCCCTTTCGAGCCAGCGAACAAAGTGTACCATTGGTAGTCGTTCTTCGAAAAACAGCACATCGACGACGTCCAATTTCCTCGAGTATTTTTCCATCTCGTCGATTCGACAAATAATTTGAATACCGAGAACTGGATAATTACAACATTGGTCGAATTATTCGGTAACTTTTCCATATATTTATTCAATCCCTCGATGTGGGTTTTTCTTTTCTGTTGTGTGGTCGATGGTACATATTGTTGTCTGTCGTAAAAGGGTTATCATCGATGATAATAGAAGAGGAAACGCGAAGAGGAATCTAGAATATCCGGACCGAGATTTCAGGAAAGATAAGAATTTATGATTTTGATAGGGTGAATTACCGATCGGCCGGAGGGACGACCGGAACACGAGGAGAGTTTATTTGGGAATTAGCTTAGAAATTTACAAAGAACTACGCGCGATGTTCCTACATATACGTTCGTATACGTATAATACTACCATCGTTTTGATTTGCATTGTTTCCTGGAACACTTTCCCCGTTATTAGGGCCCGTTTTCCTTCAAATTATAATAATATACTTTATATATACATGCGTTAATATATCCAAACGCGATATTAATGTCGGCGGGTTAACCCCCCGCGCTTCTATTGGTTTTTTATCTCTATTTTGACGTGCGTCTGTGTCGATGTGCTTCTGGTGCTCAGATGTCAATTCATATCCGAGCATTATATTCATTCGTATTCGATTTCTGATGTTTTATTATACGCGTTTGTATATGATTTTATGTAACATACGCTGCGCTGCGCAGGTGCTATTGTAACCAGTGGCGTATTTATTAGCATAATGGTCAGGTAATTTGAATTGTGAAATTTACAATGATTTTAGGTATTACCTACGTGGTGCTAAATTGCGTCGACAGGTGTTTGATGAATTCGTATGTACGATGGATGGATGGTTATACGTGCGCATGCACGAGCAAAATCTATACCATATAGTTAGTTAACCCTTCCCCTTCTTTTACGTATAATTAAAGAGTTGAATAGGTATATTCTTGGAACATCTCCCGAGGAAGTATTGTAGATCAGAAGGTATTCCATGCTGTTTGCATGATTACCAAATGGAACAGTTCGCAAGCACAGTTCTACCAATTGAATTGATACGTCGATATATGTATTTCACTCGGGTATTCGTAGATAAACGATTTCGTATCTTGGTCCTTTTGGAATAGGTTTACGTATGAAACAGGTATAAGTGAACCTATATAATGCGTACACAGAGTAACTAATTTAATCAGGTTATGCGTTATGAGAGAGAGGGAGAGAGAGAGAGAAACAGCCCCATTTTTGATAGGTACCCTCGTACGTATAAGCGTGTGTTTTTCTTCATCTAAAGCTATATATGCATAAACTCGTACATGTGACGAATGGTGTTAATTTATAAGAAGCATGAAACTATTGTCATTTTTAACATTGGACTCCATAATCCGAATATATGACCTCGTAGGTAATCGGTAATCACTGTAAATAACGTCAGGAATTTCAATTATGGATTATAATAATTTCATTATGGCCTATTGAATTTCGTTGGTTCTTCGTGTTGGTATTAATGGCGACAATTAACTTCTTCTGCCGAGATGAATTTATAAGAAAAGATGATCGAATTGTTGTAATGTGGTGTGTTTTACACCAGGGTATTGAGATCGATTTAAAATTTATTGAATTTTATTGCAAGGTGGGAAATTGATCTTGGAATTGGACTTGTGTATTTCTTCGCGTTAGTTTTATTTCTAGCAAAAGAACCACTCGAGGTGTACAACTGGAATTTGAATAAGAGCAAAATTTCCAAAAAAGACATGTTCTAAAACAAATGTAAAAAAAATTTCAGTTGCCCAAGTTAATTTTTCAATACTTTTTAAAAATTTAAAAACCGTTATTTTTTCAACAAAAATGTGGCATTTTTGGAATAAAGTACGAGTATTTTTTTCGTAAAATTGCGAAAAATTAGGGCTTCATCTAATATCGCCTTCCTGAGCTCAAATTTGAACATTTCCAGCCATTTTGGAGCTTACACGAAGCTAAAAATTTGGTTCCTACCTCATTTTGAGTAGTTCAACAAGAATAAAATGCATTTTTGCAGCGAATTCGATGTTGGATTTTTACAAAATTTAAAATATGACAAAAAAGTTAATGATACTGTTTTGAAATTAAGG
This sequence comes from Pseudococcus longispinus, assembly GCA_900064475.1. Classification (NCBI taxonomy): domain Eukaryota; kingdom Metazoa; phylum Arthropoda; class Insecta; order Hemiptera; family Pseudococcidae; genus Pseudococcus; species Pseudococcus longispinus. The sequence goes on along the minus strand of FIZU01042439.1, from coordinate 31,335 downwards.
TTCGGTTTATTTTATTTTAGTTCGTATTTTCCTTCCTTAGATTTTGATTCCATATCGAAAAATCAAATACAAAATTGATATTTTGGTGTGATTTCCCAGTTTTTAATTTTATACCTATTCTTCAATTCTTGATGAAAAATTAAACCATTCAAGCTTTTTATTTTCATGTCGATCCTATGCATTTTATCACTTTCGCCTCGAGGCAAAAACCAGTCAATATCAACTCAATGCAAAAACAAGAAAAATTTTCAAAATTCAAACCCCCATATATCTACTTTCCAGTTTGCAGGGATAACGAATCTAAAAACTACCCTCATTTATCCAACATTTTTATTCACTTTTTATTGATTTTTCACAAATTTTGAAAATGTCCCTTGTCTGCTTTTTGAATCGTCCAATTCAATTGTTAAAATGCAAAAAGAAGTAGCAATTAAAACTTACAATTTTATAAAGGCTGGTTTCCATTTTCAGAAAAGTGATATTGGTAGTAACCGGTTTTGAACGTGAAAAAAAAACGCAGGACCCATTCAAGGAGAAAGAGGAGGGGGAGTGGGTAGGTTTGATACAAAAATTGATGTTTTTTACTAGGTAGTAACTTTTTGAAACAAATATAGTATGTTGCTACTTTTCTTTTTGGGGAATACAAAAAAAAGGGCCCGTGAATTTTTTTGTCCCTGAGCCCGAAATTTGATGAAGGACCTGAAAAAATTTAGTGGAGATATCCTCAATGAAGCTAGTAAGAGGGAAATTTACTTTAAAAAATACTTGATGAAATAAAGTTGGTGCTTATCATGCAAGTTTATGAAGACTACGAAAATACTATGAATTTAACCAAGAAGTCATAAAAGTCGTGCATAAGGTATCAATATTATTCACAAAAAAATAAAAAATCGAACTTTTCAATTAAAACTCCAGAAAATTCTTTTTTTGATTATTGCAAGCTTTGTTTGAATGTAAAATGAACGTACAGAAAACAATTTGTGGAAAAATGAAAAAAATGACGAAAACTTCATTTATACCTTAGGCTAAATGAAAAAATAAAAACTATAAATAACATTTTGAAGTTCACCCCCCTCTCTGAACACTTGCTAAAACCATATTAAATTGCACTTGATTTAACATAAAATTAGAAAATGCAAAAAGCTAAATTCTGTACTCAGATTTTCATATTTTTTTTTTTATTATCTTGAATTTTAATTCAAATTTGAAATCATTGTATTTACACTCATAAAATTCAACTATCTTAATTTCTTTTATAATTTTAATTCGAAACAAATTTTGTGACGGATTATTGTGGTAAGAATTAGCTGAAAATCTGAAAATCTGAAAATTAATTCAGTTTCAATCTCTGTATGAAAACTTCAGTTTTCAGTAACTACCTATCACTTATCTTCTTATGCTATTTTGGAATCTCATATTCCAATAGATAAAATGGAATATGATATGAAAACAACCTGCAGTCAATTTTAATTTTTTTTTTCTTTTTAAAAACTGCGGGTTAAATTATTTTATAGCAATTTAATGCTCTTTGGAAGCATATTTCTCAGCAAATCATTTCAATTAAAAATAACGTGTACGTATATTTTAATAAAAAACAATAAACTCACCTTCTATTTTGATACCACGTTTTAACTTGAGTATCTGATAAATTAAGTTTGGCGGCTAATTCCATCCTATCTTGCACACTAAGGTATTTCTGTCTTTCGAAGCTTTTCTCTAACGTTTGCAATTGGTGATCGGTAAAAGCCGTCCTTGCTTTTCTTTGTTTTTTACTCAGACTGCTCAGCGAATGACTTCCAGAGTTTCTACCATCTTCGTCTTTATGTCCTATGTAAAGGCAAACAGACAACAAAAAAACAGAACGCTACATTAGCTATTATGCTCACGCGTATAAATCCGTAAACATTTTATCGTTTAAGGTAAAATAAAAACCAATTCGAAAAACGTACACGGTGTTTGTCGTATACAATACGCGAAACGTGAGCCGGTATGTGTGGCAGAAAATCCCGGAGGAATTTTCAAAGCTTTGTATCTCTGTAAACGCAACTAAATCAAATAAAAGCAAGCTTTTAACTTAAATGTATCGTTTGAAAACAGTCTAAAAAAATTCTCTTAAAAACTTTCTAAACCCCTGTAGAGCGTTCTCGCTTATATAATCTTGTTTTTTTTCCACCTCGTACGTATACCTACCCAGCGTATTGCCGAAAGTTATCTCGCGCATGATAAGAACACTTGATGGAATATCGTATTTTATTTAGATTATCCGAAGATAGCGAATACGACGCGTTTGTCTAATATAAATTGCAATTTATTGTGCGCTTATTTGTTATCAAATTTTCGATATACATTTTTTATCGCACCTACGTGTGTCTTTCCTTTCGTGTATCTTTTATACGACAAGTATACGAAAGTGTTCGGATCTTAATTTCAAGTCGTGTTGAATTTTCGTCTGTGTAATTCAACACGTTTTGTATAAAATTACGAGTATTTCCCATACATGTATATCGATTTGCAGCCGGGTATACAAAAGGGGCAAATCAATTCAATGTGCGGTTTTAAAATCTAAATCGTTACAAATTCGAACTAAGTAATATATACCATTCGTCGAAATGTATTCGCGTATATCGTTTCAATAACGTAATAGGCTGTACAAGTTTTATTCCAAATTGCAGAATAAAAGTGTTTTGTAAATAGCTTACTATTGTTGGTGTACGACAGCATTCGATCATTTGCAATGAAACTGGAATTTGTTCAATTTCAGGAGTAGAAAATATTTTTGCATGAGAAGTTGATCAAGTTTTCGATTTTCATTTTTTATTTGATTGGTTGTGTTTAGATAGAAATCATGCTAAAGCTCATAGAGGGTTTTAATTTTGATTTTGAAAATCGTCATCTTTCTTTATCTTCCAACAGTGCATCAGAATAATATTCTAATGAAGATAGAATATGGAATTAAGACGATTAGACGAGGTCTTTTTTTAGCATAACTTCCAAAGCCCCTCGCGGCCCTCGCAGTCCTCAGAAGTAAGCCAAATCTACTCGAGTTTTTGCGTCCCAACCTAACCTAACCTTTCAAAGCACTCTAAATAACTCTCTTTAAGTTACAAGAGAAGAAATATTGTAATGTTGATACAAGATGTCTAACAGGTGCTGAAAGTGCTGAAAAAGTCCTTTGTTAATTCATTCAACAAACTAGTGTTGAAAATCGAAAAAAGTGCTCAAAAAGTGTTGAAATTTGGCTCAAAAATTCTGCATTTTTTCTTCAAAATTCATTAAAAATTCTTTTTTTCTCAATTTATCATTGCGAAAAATGTCTTATGGCATTTCAGCAGAAACCTGAATTATTCTAATCTGCAGATGAAGGAGTAGTTTGTAAACTTAAAAAACATTCTGCTGAAGATGTTCAAAATTATGAAAAAGTCCTTCAAAAGTACTGAATTTTGATTTGAAAGTTTTATTAGACAACTTGTGATATAAAAAAGTGATTCAAGTTTCTGATTTCTAGAATTATGATGTATGTTGATTGATTTTTTTCTTCCAAATTTTGCTTCGATCATTTTTCACCCATGATTGTTATATATCCTCTAACCATGAACACCAAAGATATTTAGAGGATAGGTACCTATCTGAATAGAATGCACCTAGATCAAATTCGCCATTTTTTATTTCCAAAAAGACGTATGGGCATTAATTCATTTTTTTAGGGTGAGGAGTTTGTTAACGACACTTGAGCCAATATTTTTATAAGCAAGAAAGGGTCAGAATTTGCTTATCCGTTTTCACAGTTATTCTACAATCTCTGTTTTTCTATGGATATCCTCCAAATTCATATTTTTTAGATGGTTCTCAAGTTTGTGAGAGAAGTCAAGGGCTATAAAATTTTTGAAGTTCAAAAAATGAAGTTGAAGCTCAGTCTGGCACAATATCTGATATTGATATAAAATCTGACTGACTTCTTGAAAACTTATGCAAATTTTTTAAAAATTAAATCGCACCGAATCTCTGAATTTCTTCAGGTTTAAAAGATGTTGAATCATGTACATTTTTTTTTTAAATTTGATTTTTCTTAATATTTTTCCAAGTCTAAAAAGTCATTTAGAATCTCTAAAATTTTTCAAGTACAAAAAGTCTAAACTCTGACCAAATTTGTGGACTTTGAAAAATTCAGATTGTTATTAGACTTTTAGATATTTTATCAATCATCAAGACTAATAACTTTCTGTTAGATTAAAAAAAAAATTCTAAATAGAAATTAATTGAACTTTAGCTGTAGCCACAATGATCGATGAGAAAGAATTGGCCATGATATTTTGAGGAACTTGAATTCATGAATTGAGAAGTAATTGACAAAAATAATGTAGCTAATTGCAAGCTATTGTTTATGAAATGATGAATTAGATTCTACAGAAAATACCAGAGTTTGTCCCCTTCTTCTGAGCGATTTCTCATTTCGAGCAATCAAAATAGGGAGCAAAAAAAGTTGTGATAATCATTTCAACAGTGTGAATCATACTTTCATCCTCAAAGGTTATCAGCATAAGATATGCTTTTGCAATGGTCAAAACTGCAAAAAACGTCAGAAAATTCCATCATGCCAACTTTTAGACATTTTGTCAGACTTTTTTAGACAGAAAAATTTTCAAATTTTCACTGACTTTTTGGACTTGGAAAATTTCAAAAATAATGCTGACTTTCAGATGTTTCGTGAGACAATAACTTTAGATTTTTTTCACCCAGAAAAGTTTAGAAATCATGCTGAGTTTCCGACATTTTGTCAGGCAGACTTTTTGGACTTGGAAAATTTCAGAGATCACGCCGACTTTCAGACAATCGGTCAGGCTATTTCAAATTTTCTGGGTCTGAAAAATTTTTCAGATTTCAAACGATTTTTTGGATTTGGAAAATTTCAGAAATTCTGAATTTTTTGATTTTGAAAAATTTTATAAAGTGATCAGTTGACTTTTGAACTTGGAAAAATTTAGATTGTTCAAAATTTGATTTTTAGACGTTTCATGAGATATGATAACATTGTGTCCGATTCTTTGAACTTACCTATGAGTAGTTAAATTCAGACAATATGTCAGACTGGAATGTGCACTTTAGTTAAGAGCAAAAGCTTATCCCATGTTTCATACTTTCAATGGGTAATAAAGAAAGGGGTCCAGGGGGGATTTCATTGAAGGTGATGTGAGGGGGATAAATCTTAAGCTTTCATTTCAAAATTTGTATAATTTTGTGTGCTCTTGACCATTAGTTGGATTTAGTCTTGATAAATTGCACCCAATCACTAGATTATTGATTGATGGGCGAAACCTAACCTAACCTAACCTAACCTTACATTTCAGCGTAAAAACGTCCTTTGACACATACTTCTGTTTTTCAATCCGCCACAATTTTCATATCCAGTTCCTCAGCCTACTTCATGCCCTGCAGCCATACTTTACAATAACAATAAAATGGTCTATAGTCTGTTCAAGTTAAGAATGTAATCACAAAACGCTTAATTCACACTGTAAATCACTTTGAAGCTTTGAAATTCATTGTAAAAATGTAAACAAAACCATCTTTTTTGTGTCCTACTGTGTGAATTTCGATGAATTTCCGCGATTTGTGATTACATTCTTAACTTGAACAGACTATAGGTCTACTCACATCAATACGATCCAAAAAAACGCAAATTTCTACACGAGTGAAATTACCCCGCCGGATTTATTGTATTCGAACATGCTCGATTGCTCAAAATGGAATCGTATTAGCCTCGATAATGACCGCGTTCGACCACCAATTACCTTCGTCGATTTCTACGACTTCTACTATAAGGTAAAGGAAAACCACACAGAATGAAATTTCACCGCGACCAATATTCAGAGGCGCGACGGTCGTCGACAGAAAGCTTAGTAAAAAAAAAATAATCGCTATAAATTCAATCGTAACGAGATTGTAAAATGGTTGAAAGGGGGTGGCGAAAAAAAAGCAAACTTTTTCTACATTTGTATTTCATTAAGACTATAAAATAAAGGCGCATTTATAAAAGTGAAATTGCTTTTTAATGGCTTTTTCCTTATCTTATCGCGTTTACCAAATCAAATAACGTAAAAGGGGTAGTTAATATTTTCGTATCGCCCGTTGCCGTTGCCGCCCGTATAGCATGTACAATAAAGAACACGTCAGTACTGTTATTACCGGCAAAAGATAAATAGTGACTAACGATAGTTTACCAGCTAACGTAATGATCACTTTTAACTGTTAGTCCTTTGCGTGTTTACAATTTGTAGTAAATGATCGTTTAACTGGAAAAAGGTATTTCGTAATTCTGCGAAGTGGTAACACTGTTTCGATGTTATCGGGGAAAACACTCGTTTTTTCAAAATTAACGTTCGTATTACGATACGTACGAAATATGTTTACATTAAACGTTATTTTCATTACTAATGAGCTTTTTTTTCGGCCGATTTTTATCGCGATGGTAATTTAATGTAATTGACTCTTTTCACGAAACGAAACGCATTTTTTTACCTAGTTTTCCCTTCTCGTTTTCTATCTCTCTTTGGTATTTTATTTTTTTTTTCACTGAAAAATGTTGTCAAGTGTTTTACGAGGGTTTTTTTCCATATCCGCTTTTATTGTAATTTAATTTACCATTATTGATGATTTATACGACCAGAAAGGCGCTAGTACATAAGTGGAGCACGTTTAACGTAAATAATCTCACAAGAGGCGGCTCTTCTCGCGTCAAGGGTAAAACACTCGAAAGCGATCTGTGTATTAGGTGTTGGAAAAAAAAGCAAACAAACAAAAGGATACATTTATATAGGATCCCTGTCGTTGTCGGTGTCGTAGTTCCGTTAACGTATATTCTAGTCCCTTCGCTTCTTTGCGGGCTGTATTACTCGTCTATCTATATCTCGTTGTCGAGCTTACCCTTTAAAACTAACAAAACCGCTCATCTCATTGGTTAAAAGTTTTCGCTTAAATATTAAACGACTCCTCCCTGTTATTTGATAGAGAAAAGACCAGATTTAACACCTTTTATTGCGTGTTCGCCCTTTTTCAAATAGATATTCTTCGTATAAACGTAATGTAGAGTAGACTTCATTTAACGGATATTAATATTTTTATTTTTTTAATCAAATTATTATTATGGGTGTTAAAAGTATCGTAGGTGTGGAGTTTTTTCCTTATTGGATTATATCGGGGCCTTGATAGCGAAGGTGCGAAAAATTTCACACTTGAACCTTGACGATTGTTTTTGTACGGAGTTTTTTTATAGTGTGTAAAAAATTAGTATGTAGCTTATAATTAATCGGCAAAAAATTGAAATAGAACCATAAAATTACCATATCTGTGTATGATGGGAAACTTCTTGGAAGTAGTGACGTTGCGATGCCACTGATAATGCAAATAGAAAATAAATTGATGAATATTTGAAGAGAAAATGAACTGGATACATTTTTTTCCATTAATGATTGGATGTCGTGGTTTGAAGCATTCGTGTAGTAAATTTTTGGAAAATTTGTCTTATAAAAAAATTATTTCTAGAATGATTTTTTAAAAGAATTTCATATTTCTTCAAGGGGTTGGATAAATACATAGTGATTTCTGCACAATTGCATATATTTTTGGCATCCTCCGAGAAGATGATTAAGCTAATTTAAATTGAATAAAAAATATCCAGCAAGTTGCGAATTTTGTTTTGGAAAATTTGTGGTGCACAGAACTATTCAGTAAGTTGAGATGGGGTTCTTATGTCTTTCCAATGGCATTATGAATTGAGGCAGATAGAAAAATTTGAGAGATGCAAAAAGTGCGCAAATCTGCAAATTTTTTAAGAATTATGAAATTCTGAAAAATCCGTCTCAATTTATTCAAACAATTATTCGAAATTTCTTACCGAATCAATTTTTCCAGATTTAGCATCAAAAATATTATTTTGATGTTCAATTTAGAGATTTTCTTTACATAACAACCTGTGAGGTACCTAGAAATTGGACAAATCTTTTAAAAGTTTGAAAGGAGTCTTCAAAACAAGCTTCCATTTTGAATTTATTCTGATGAACATTCATACCTCAAGAATGAAGGATTGAGCTCATTTGTATACGAATTGCATCAAAATTAATAATTTTATCAAAAAAATTCCAATTAAAGCCAAGCAATGGCAGATTTTTTGTGCCAAGAGAGAGATGAATGTTGGATTTGTGAACGATTTGAGTTGAAAAATGACTTGTCAGGTAGATACCTATTTTGAAAAACTTCTTATGTTGCCTGAATTAGTGATAAGCACTATCAATTAAACTATTCGGCAGTTCTGTATTTCACCAACTATCGATATTATTGACAGTGATTGCAAAAATATAAATTTTTTTCTTTATATTGAGGAACACACAACTATGAGAACGATGAAAAGTGAAAATTTCCTATTTTTAACCTCAATTATCGAACTTGGAGAGCAATTTTTCTCAATTTGTCTACTTGTAAGAAAGGTCATCATTTTTGTAGCCTATCCTATGTAATGAATTTTTTGAAACTTTGAAATTTTTGTTTATGAGTTCTTTTTTTGGTCCCAAAATTTTTCATTTTTAGTTTTAAATATCATGTTTCCTATTTTTATTTTTTGCGTCAAGATCACTGAATTAGGAATACTGGAGGATTGATGAAAAGTACATAAAAACTTTGAGAAGATCATTGACAAAATATTGATTGGTTATCACTGTGTTTGCTGTATGAATGTCTATCTAAAAGCGAGAGACTGGCGATTTTCGAGCAAAACATTGCATCATGCGAGGGTTAAAGTTTAGCATTTTTGAGATGATATCTGTATATTTAAACTAGAAGGACATGTTTAGATTGATTTCATTCATCTGTTCGCCATTTTAGAACCCCCTCTTCATTTTGAATGAAGTATCCCATTATCAGAAACAATTGAAAGGTATCGACATTTTTTCTCAATAGTTTGAAAGTTTTTTCTCTCACAAAATTGTTGTATCTGTAAATATTGGACTATCAAATAATTGTAAGCTTAATGGTTATGTTTCTATTCGCTTTGCTTGTACGTTTATTCTTGAGATGTTCGTACGTTTATTCATGCTATTATCCAAATATAATGAAAATAAATATCTAAATTGAACAATTTTATCTGTGAAAATCCATATTAGAATATCGTGCTAATTTTTAATCAGCCCTGCAACAGTTAGTAGTATTTATCAACCATTTAGTTGGTAAAGAATACTACGACAATTAAACAAACACGAAAAAATTTCTCTCTCTATGCAATACAATGGTGAAAGCAAAAAAATGAAGAAATTTCTCATAATTTTGACAGGGACATTGGAACATTTGAAATCGAAAAAGGTTCGCGAATCACGATTCGACGAGGTGAACCGCATAAAAAAGCGAATATATTTCCTGTCCAACGTAAAAAAATTCTCCAACTCGTATTCTACACGATAAACGGCAATATTTGGGAGAAAATTGGCGAAAAAATGAAATTCACGAAACAATTGGCCAACTAAATAAATTCACCTTAAATTGCACAAGTTTAATGTGCGAAGGCCAAACGCATGCCATAAATTCAATCAGCAGCAGTTAAACCCGCGGAAGAAAAATGCTAAGTACTTGAAAAGTTGCACGCCAGTCGTCAAGTTTTTCCAAACATACTAAATCTTTTCATATAATGTACGAATTTAATCAAAGAGAGAAAAAAAATATCTCTTTCGTAATCTTTTTCAATCTACTTCCTTCCGTTTTTTTTAAATAGTTTTGCATATAAACGAAACGTCGTATGTAGTTACGTTAGGTAGCTTCTTCAAATGTACTCGCATTTAGAAGAAAAAAATCATCTGCTAATACGCAGCTAAAAGGTTATTAATTTTTGTGATTTATTATGTGACATGGTATCGAATAATTACTACGTTTCGAATCACTCCGTCGAGTGGTACGTTCGCCTTAATAAATCTATTTGTTGATATGTACTACATCTACACTAGGTGTAATTCAACTCGCGGAAAATTTTTTCCCCAGCTTTATTTGAAAAAAGACGCTTTGTTGAAAATAAACATTCGGTTAGGGAGCTCGAGCAGACGATATGGAAGAAGACATATCGCCGATTTGGGAAGATGAATGGTACGGAAGTTGTGTCAAGTTAAAAGAATAAAATACGATACGCCAAACTAATTTAGAATTTTAAAATTATGTTTGGCGAAGCACCAATATAAAACAATTTATAAACCCTCCCTTGGGCTCGCGGCAGCGAATGGCTGAACGTTGGTACAAGCCTTGTCGCCGTTCTAGTATTAGCGTCAATTAGTATAATCATAAATTAAAATTTAATTTCCGTAGACACGTTTCCATTTCTTTTAAAGCGTATCATTTCTTTTAACCAATTATAATATTGCACGTCTTCGCCGCCACGCCGTTTATTATGAAAATTTTGCTGCTTTTCTACCGTTAAAATAAACGTAAGCGTTCTCAAACGTTTAACCTGTAACGATGTACGCTTGGCTGCATTTGCACCGCGTTTTGAGAACCTCGATTCGTCGTATATTAAAAACAGTTCCAACTAGCACGAATTATTTGCCACACTGAATGGCTAATTACGTCGTTATGGAGTGTTTTCTTTCCGTATGAATTATCACAGCGCGCCAATCTGCTGTTGTTTTTTCCTTTTTCTAATGCGAGCACCTTTAAGAGTCATCATTTTTATAGATGCGTAACTCGCATATAATCTCGAACACATTTATACCCATCGTGATTCTTCTACATCGCTTTTTCAATACAACATCACTCCTTTCACCTTTTTCAGTCAAATACCTAAATGGAAACCAGACGAGGTATTTTTTCCAATATGTAAAATGACACCTTATTATAAGGCTACTGTGTTCATGTCATATTACACCTACGAAAGATTAAACATTCCATTTTGGCATGAATTAGACCGACTACCTATATCGGCATCTATTTAAAGGGAAAAAAGCCATCGCGACGTGTCCATTTCAACACAGTAGCTCGATGACATTTCTAAACCACTGTCCACTGCGTGAAAATTATACCCACATATCAAACATGTTGAAACTTTTGACTTCGATAAAAGGTTCTAAAGGGTAAAATACACAGATCCATTGAAAAAGACCGCACACCATAAGCATAGCTCTGTATACACGCCAGTTCACCTTGACGTGATGTTCTTTTTACAAACACCCTATTATAGAGGGTGACTCTGCGAAAAAAGACCAGTATTGGTAGCGATATAATAGAAAAAAAGCGCACTTTGGGTATCCCTCTTTTTTTTCGGAGCTCTATAACTGACATCTCAATTGAGAGATTAAGGAAATATAAACGAGATCGGAAGTATGAGATTAGAGGAAGCATTCGTACCATCAATGGATTTGCCCGGAAAAAATCAAAATATCTTTTGAAAATTACAAACGCATATAAATAACATATTAAGGATTTTATTTTGATTTTTGACCGTTGCATGTACATTTGTGTTTCTGGTTGCTAGTTTTTATAACTAGTTGAATGATACAAACGTGATGTGCGATTTTTACAAAATCATTTTTAAATTTTCCATCTGTCGAATCGCTGTAACAATCCAATTTACCTATATGATGTGCTCGATTGTTATTGATACCCCGGGCCCAGTTATTGGAAAATTGGATCGTGGATTTTTTATTCGGATTAATTTTAATTCGAAACACGAGCAGTTTTTAAAATATAATCGAGTGGTAATTTAAAAAGTAGGTCGTATGGTGGTTTTTTTTTCTTTAGAAAGGGGATATTGCTGTATTAAAACTCAAGTACCTAGATGTCCTTGCACGGGAAAAGGTTTATTATCGCTAAAGATTATTAATTGATAAATAAGAAATTATTGATTTTTATTAAATAATTATCAACAATGTTGTATGTTCGAAGAAATGATTTATTTTTATTATACCTATACTCGCACGTGTATACGTACTCAAATCGGTGACGTAAACTGTCTGACATTGTATCGTGTATGAGTTTGAAGAATAATTTTTCATCGAAGGGCTCAAGCTGATGTTATAATTATTTTTATTTTATCGTTGTCGGGTAATTTATATTTTCGAGTGTCAAGTTTTGTTACATACCCTGACGGTGGATGGTACCTAATTGGTCGGTGAAGAATTTTCCAAAAATCTTTGATTTAAGAAGTGTTATAGGGTTGTGAGGCTATAATCATTGCATTATCCATTTTCCACTACCATTTTTTCTATGTACCTACATGTACCTAACTGAAAATTTGTATAGAACTCTACATGGACTCAACACCACCTCAACCAAAGGCCTGGGCACTAGACGTTTGGAAACTTGCGAGTGGACTGACTGTATGTCACATTTGTGCTCATCAATGATCAATTAAATTACTTGTTTTTCTCGGGTTTTCTTTAATAACTCGAAAAAATGAGCGGACACATGGGTGTTTGAGACATGAAGTATAATGTACTTTTCATTATCTACAGCCTCTTTTTCCCCACAGATTAAGTTATAAAGGCTCAAAGCTAAAAATTACGCAACATTTTCGGAAAGAACATGGGTGTTTGAGATATGAAAAATGATCCATTATTCACTGTTTGCAACCTCCCCCCTCCCCCCAAGTGCTTGCATCAATCAATCAAAAGTTACAAAAAGTTCTGAGATGTAGTCCAGATATCAGTCCACAGATGATTTGGCACTGCTGTATTTCAAGAGTGCTCAGGCCTTATGTTGAGGTGGTGTTGATTGGTCACATTTTTGAACAAATTGAAGGACAACACATTGTTCAGCACCACAGCAGAAGAGCTGGGAACCACATACCCTGAATGGAGAAGGAAAATCACAAAAAAAATATTGAGAACCACAAATTATCAAGCACCAAGTTTCAATTTGACATTTTCATTGAAAAATGGGTGGCTCACTCACGTAGAAAACCGATGGTTTTGAAAATGAAAAAAAACGTTGACTGCAAAAGTCTCAAAAACTAAGCCTTTTAGAAAAAAATTAATCGCTTTTATCAGAAAGAGAATTTCAAGCTCTATAATTTTGATTCCCAGTATTTTTTTGTAGAATCCTTATAGTTGAATCAGAAAATCCATGTTCATAGGAATTTTTTCAATTTTGATTCCTAGAATTTTTTTGTAGAACCCTTACTTTGGCCAGGAAATCCATATTCATGGGAATTTCTTCATTTTCAAACCCATTGACATTATATGAACAAAATTTCCATAAACATGGATTTTCTGGTCAAAGTAAGGGTCCTATGAAAAAAATGTCGAGAATCAAAATTGTAGAGCTTGAAATTCTCATTATGGTGTTATCAAGTAATTTTTTTTCTAGGAGGCTTAGTTTTTGTTTTTCAGATTTTTTCAGTCAAGGTTTTTTTTTTTTTTAAGCCATCGACCTTCTATATAGTCCATCAGTCCATCAGTTATATAAAGTTGTTTCAGAATCAAAGGAAGCGGCACGATGACAGCTAATCAATAAATGATCTGTCAATTCAATCATCGAAAATGAATACAAAATGAGAAAAAAATTCATAATTTGATCTTCTAAAGGGGGATACGAGAGTGGACTGGATTAAAAACAGTTCAAGACATTTTTAACGTAGCCAAAGATAGATCTTGTTTCGCGGAACTGGTTGCCAATGTATGGATTAACTAGGCATGGCATGGAAAGAAGAAAAAAGATGAAACTCTTTCAAAAAAAGATGATTAACAACCAAACTTTGTTTTTTTCAGGTAGTGCAGCTGAAAAGAAGTTTGAGGGAATTTGTTTCAATTTATCATAAATGCGAGAATGAATGTACCATGATATGTGAGGGAGGCTATAAATAGGTAAGTCAAAACAAATCTATATTATTCAGCATTGGAAGTAATAGTTGGCTACGAAGATAAAGTTGATTCGTTAATTGTTTTGGTTTGTACAATGATTGGCTACGAAGATGAAGTTGGTTTGCTGATTGTTTTGATTTGTACAATAATTCCTAATAGATACATCGTCATAATTTTCATTTTTCAAGCTTATATCCAATTCTCCAATATTCATTCCTCCTTTCCCCATTCTCCACCTTGTCACTCATCAAAAAATCAAAACTGCATAGTAAATATTAACACGACTCATCTCCAAAAACGCTCCCATGATGATGTTTGAATAAAATCGAATCTCCTTTTACCTCAAATGTGAAATTTTTCTCAACATGGCATTTGCTATTTCTTGCTTTAACGAATAAATCGCAATGAAATAAACACTCGTCAGAAACATAAAATTCAAGTTTAGGTTAATTCTTCGGGTTAATTTAATAATTAAAGATACGTTGCCACCACATTGTATTTTTTTTAATGACAATCCAACATACCTAATGACTGATTAAAAAACCAACGAGTATTATAAATTTCGATGGAAAAAAATCAATAATTCTCGCTTATCAAAACACGTTATCCCCTCTCGACGAAAACAATGTAATAAACTGATCAGAATATTGAAAATGCATAATAAAAATTTGCAAATTCTTGCAGCGGTGTTTTTCTTAAAAATCGATGAAAAGCTGCACCCGCTCGTTTTAATATTTCTCGCTCGAAACGCGCAGGAAGTTGTACGATTAAGATCAGTTCGTTACACAAAGTTGTAAACGATTTAAATTATCGGTGGTTGTTGAAATATTGGCAACGAACTCTTAATTATCAACAGTTTAGGCGTTTACAATTAATTAACAGATTTTAACACGCCGCATGATACAAAGGTAAACGTTGCATATTTAAGGAAATTGTTTTTAATCTTTATACGTCCATTAATTTAATTATTAATTACAAGCAATTGTCTACAGGATACAATGTATACCCAATTTTTTAATTATTTTCAACCGGTTGCTTGCTCGGGTTCATTATGAGTAGGTTTGCAGCTACAAAAAAGCAAAAAAAAAACTCGATAACAAGCAGATTTATTTGTAAAGGTGAAATTATGATGACAGATTCCAGTTTTTTTTTCACTTATTTTTTCTGTATTCTCAATTTTTATTTTTTTATTTACTAAAATGTATCGATTGTGAATGTAGGTGTAAATTACCGGGAGATAAATTACAAACATTGTTTGTGACGAAAGTGTAAAAATTTCCAACTCAGCGAGATACCTTTTTAATTCGATTTAATGTGGTTGTAGTTTTAATTGCAGATTTTATCGCGTTTAAGGTTCCATAGGGGTTTAATTATTTTATTCAATTTTTTCCCTCTTTATGGCGATAATATTTACTGCATTGGTGTGTCTATATGGGTTGAGGGAACTGGTTTTTTGACTAAAGCATTCGCCTTGTATCGACTTTGAACAAGAAATATCCTAAACTGATTCCATGTGCGATCATGCTTCATGCATTTACATAGTTTTTCTCTATTGAATAGATATTTAGTGCCAAAATTTTGGTAGAATTAAAAATAAACTAATATTTTATCAAAATAAAAATTATATTCGGTACCTCCTTTGCAATTAGCATCTGTCTAGTAAATTTAATTTTTATAGTAATACATCGCTGTAATTTTTCAATCCAAGGTAATAAATAATTTTTTTTTCAAAGTGTAGTTACAACTTGAATGTCATCAGAATATGGTGCCAAGTATTAACATGTCTACCCCTCCGAAAATGCTCGAAACCTGCAATTTGGTTATTTATATGTGCGGAGCACGTGGGCTCGTGTAATTAAGAATGTTTTAGGCTGAATAATGTAACGACATTTAGTTCTTCTGTTCGGATCAATTTGATTCATAGTGATTTTGGATGTTTTCCAAAATATTAACGTCTTATTAATGTGAAAATAGTCTTATTCCTAAGCTATCAAATTGGTGTAGGTGAAGTCAAAATGATCGAAGATTGAAATATACTCATACATGTGAAAAAGACTGTATCAAAAGGGCACAGCATGCACCAGATTGACGAATTTTACGAACAAATCTATATGCAAAGGAACTACACTTACCGTTAGAACAAACTGAGGAATTTTCACCTGGAAGACCGCTGTCTGTGCCACTCTCGTGTCCATCGCTCAATTCGGAATCTCTGGAATGTAATGACAAATCCCTAGGCCCATCGGAGGATGCCGGTGATGGAGGCGATCTTTGCCCACTGTGATTGGACAGTATGTCTGTGATCATAAATCTGGATCTGCTGAGGTGGTGATGAGGCATACTAGTGCCTACTCCAGCAGTCATTTCGTGAACGGTCATCCGATCTTCGGAGTTTGCGCCGGGCCAAAAATGAAGGCCGTTGGTTTTTTGCTCGGACACCGCGATTTTGATGAATTTCCGAAGTCGCGGTCGAGTATGAATTATCGTACGAATGAAATCAATCTTCGGATATTTTCTATCTCATAATCCGAACCAACTTATCAAATACAAATTTTCACAGCGGTTAAAATAATATTTAAAAAATCGATATCGCGCACACACCAAAGCGAAAAAATCTTGCCGGTATATGGAAAAATTAAAACAAAAAAGAAGAAACGCGCCGATAGTACGAAATTAATATAAAAACAACAATTCGGACATGTGTTGAAAACACATAACTGTCGTCGATTAATGCAGAACGTGAACTGGTAAACGCCCAGCACGAGAGATATTTCCTCTTCGCGAATGTATTTTACACTTTCTAACCCCCTGATACGTTGCGTTCCCACCTTTGCTGTTAACCGCCAATCGTCGAGCACTCCGGTAAAAGGATTTTTTCCCAAGCCACGCCTTCTCAGCAAGCGCCTCTTATCAAGAATAATTTGATTGTTTAAATCGGTCGCTTCTTCGCTATGTTAAAACTATAAAAGAAGAGAGGATTTCGTTTATCCCCTCCAGTGCGGTCGCTTAATGCTTCACCTTTTGTTTTTCTCGCTGCCGAGAATGTCTTTGTTTTCCGCATAATCCCGATTCTTGTTTATTCCAATTTCATCAATTTATTTTATCGCGCGCGCCCGACGGTTTTTTTTCCTCTTGGCGGTTTTTTCCTCTCCTCGAAGCCGGATGAACGTTTTCATTTTCCTCGAGTTTTCCGCTCGAATGACATAAGCGAACGAAAACTTTCAAAATTATAAAACCTATTTTTCCGTTTCGAATAATTCCACGTCGTGAGCTTTAATAAATTATTTATCGAGGGATTTCGAAATTTCGAATAGATATACGATTTTAAAACACCGACGTGTATTGTGTTTAGAAGGTTTCAATGTATACTTAGATACTGAATAATTCCTCGAATTTTATCAGCTCCGACCAGCAAATCGTTCGATGTTGAATTTGAAAATAGTCTCGGGTCGATATTTCGTTTCTGGTTTCCTTTTCTCAAGGTGTTCCTTTTATTCGTATGAATGGTGCGATGACTCGGATCGAAGGGATCGTGCAAGTATTATTTGCTGTGCTAGTTTTGGATTCTATAATCATCTTTTTCATATTTTTAATTTTCGTATTTTGAAAGTATAGAGGAAGAAACAGGGTGTTCAATAAATTTGAGAACATATTAAACGGGACTTGTTAGACAGATTTGAAACTACCTGCTGCAGTGATCGACGGAGTGGGAGTGTAGATAAGGATAATTCACGAGGAAATTACAGAGAGAAATACTTAGCTGCAAATCTTTAACAGTCCTAAAATTATTTCTCAATTTTTGTAGCTCAAATCGGTTGATTTTTTTGTGGTTTTCTTCCAAAAAAAGTCATTGGTTTTGAAAATTTCCCAACTTGAACCTATTTTTGTCAACTTTGGATATGATTATTGAATGTCATGACATAGCCAAACAGTCATTTCAAGGGAGGGAGAGTCTTCAGAAAAGAAGAATATTTTGTGAAAATGTTGAGTTATATCCATTATTTTATTAACAGAAGTAAATGCATTTCCATCATTTTTTCTAACTTTTCAGTCGTCAAAGGGGGAGAGTCCAGAGCACCTGGACACTCCCTTACATACACCATTGTTGAATGGCCACATAACTTTTGTCACTGCGCACCTGTCACATGTCACAGGTACTGTTCCTTGTTGCATGGCACTCATCACTTAAGGCAATTGACTTTTTTCTCATTTCGTTGGTTAATGGACCTTTCTTCCTCTCTTGACGACTTCGAAAATTAATTTTTAATACTACGATATCAATTCATCTTCAGGTTCTATAATTCATAATTTCACTCCTTTCACTGAAACTGGACTTCCCCTCCCCTCCAGACTCCAGTCTAGCTATTCTCTGGCGTCATTTCATTAGATTTTCGGCGAGTTTTATTTTGTAGGGCAACTTTTGAGCTACAGTCCCAAAACTTTCACAAGATTTTTCAAACTTTTCATCATCTTGGTTTCTTTTATGTGGTGAAATCCAAATGACTGGAAGAGGAAAATTTGTCTTTGTGACAATTTCCCACTTTGAACCAGAATAATTGGGTTAGTGTCAAAGACTCTGAGAAAATGATGACTATTTTCGGAAAATTGGAAAATTTTGCGTTTTGAATCGGGAAAAAGACAAAAAATTATCTGAGAAGTGCTGAAATTTTTAATTTTTGGCCCCTAGTGAAAATACAGAATTATTCGTCTTTATTTTATTGAATGCTGAAAGGATACATAGGGTTAGGGTAGGTCAGTTTAAGACTGATTTTTCCAATATCCGATTGAAAAATGATTTTGATTAGATGATAACATGAAAATGTTGAGGGGGTGAACAAAAAGCCATAAAATATCTTGAAAAATGATAAAAAATTCTATTTGAACGACTGAGTTTAGTTTGCTGTTGACAGACTGAAAATTCTAAACTGGGTTAAAATGGCGTGCTTGAAGCAAATGTGAAAAATCGAAAATTTTCTAATTCCTTTTTTTTTAAAATATTAAAACCAAATTCAGAATCCCTTCTCAAATCTACGTTTTCTTTATTTAACATAATATCATGAAAATATCAACCAATAGTTGACAAGTTGGAAACGACCCGAAATCATGTCATTTACACGGCATTTGGTTATGCAGTTTTATTAACGTCTCGATCGGTTCGTCGCGAATAACGATTTATCACGTAGGTGGGGCGCGGTGCAGGTAACGTACCTACGTATTTTCGTTTCAAACGTTGATCGCGCGTTGACGGTGCGAATAAGTTTTCGGCTTACGAGGAAAATTTTCAAATCAGCCATCAGCGCAGAAATACCCCCGTAATACGTGATAACAATAAAAACGAAATAGGCTGTGAAGCTTCTTATTACGTAAGATGGATGCGTGACGAGTGTTTATGTTTTCTGTATGTAATTGTTATAATTGGGAGTAATTTGCGATCTAATTAACTGAACGTATAAAGCAACATGTGAGTTATGGTGTTTAAACACGGCAACTAAACTCCTAAGTGCTGGCATTATTAAGGAAGCACTTTCCATTTTTTCGTAATTTAACCGAGATTATTAGTTAGCAGTAGCTGCTTCAGTGATTAAATATTATTACCACATAAAGTACCACTTAGAAGATTTTATAATTCATTTTTATGTAAAATAGTTTGTAATTTGTATCTATTTACGTAAGAAGGGTAGAAATCTGTATGCTAGATTTTCATGCATCTAGGTTCGAATCTCGTCCAGCGACTAGGAAATGCTATGCGTAATCTTTGGACATGGGAAGTAACTAGATGCTGCGTATGCGAATCTTCTTACCAGTCTATTTATGGATATTTTTATCAATTTTGAAATTTAAACTAGTATGTTACGCTTGCTGGGTGTAGTTAGTAATACGTAAGATGAGCTTAATTGTTTTTACTTTTAGACCTGGTGCAAATTGCGATGGATATTCTTTATTCGTGTAAGATGTAACAATTTTTTAATGCTCGTGGAAGTTGTGGAGTAGGTACATGTATTAAAATTAGGTATGGTAATAGAGTTTATTGGAATTGATCTCCAGAGTACCTATACTCTTTTTAATATTGAGATATTCTCAAAAACAACCATTTTGGTAATATACTCGTGCAAAAATTATCTGAACATCCCTAAAGAAAAATTGAAATGATTTTTGTACGAGTAGATATATTACCAAAATGGTTGTTTTTGAGGATATCTCGATACCTATTTATTAACAATAGAATTTCTCACGGTTTGATTGATATTAGGGGTTCGATTTTCATTATAAATACCCGTAGGACGACCCCCCCCCCCCCATATCAGTTTCCTTTTTTAGGGGTTCTGAAATTGTTCTGAAATAATATCAAATTACAAAATTACCTCGTGAAATGATCCAATTTCAAGGGAATTTGAGAACCCCTAAGAAAGGAAAATTATTTCATAGGGTTTTATAGGTGCATCTATAGTGATGTTTGAAAATAATGGGTTTTATGGGCTGTAGAAGGGGCCCCGAGCTCAAAAAATAAAAAAAGAATTATAGGAAGTATAAACCACTCCCAAGTAGTATTCCATATTTTTTTTGAGGTGTCTCCATGAATATGACACTCCCTGGAACGATTTCAAGTTTTCAAAGTCACTTCCAAGGTTATTTATGTGATTGGAAAAATCTGAAAAATTCCACAGTATTCTCCCTAAGTACCTTCAGTTCCATATGAAGTTTCAAAAAAATCAGTTGAAAACTCGGAAAGATAGAATTTTTAACGTGAAAAGTCGCGAAAAGTGTATTTTTCGTTGGTACACCCCTTATGAGGTGAGATAAAAAATCGAGAATATGGTCAAAAATCATCTTTCATTACTACTGAACGAGTCCCATAAAAAATTGAAAATTTAGATCAAGGGCAAAATTGGCATGCTTGGCGTGTGATTTTGAGGAATTGCAGTAATTTTTAGGGAATTGTGGTAATTTTTGTGGAATTACTGTAGTTTTGGGAAATTACCGTCATTTTTGGGAATTACCGTCATTTTTGAGAAATTGCAGTACTTTGGTGGAATTGCGCTAATTTTTGAGAAATTACGGTAATTTTGGGAATTATGGTCATTTTTGAGGAATTACTCTAATTTTGGGAAATTGCGGTCATTTTTAGGAATTACCGTCATTTTTGAGAAATTACAGTAATTTTTGGGGAATTACAGTAATTCTAATTTTAGGGAAATTACGGTAATTTTTGAGGAATTATGGTAAACTTGGGAAATTAGGGTCATTTTTGGGAATTGCGGTATTTTTTGAGGAATTACGGTAATTTTGGGAATTATGGTAATTTTTGTGGAATTACTGTAGTTTTGGGAAATTACCGTCATTTTTGGGAATTACCGTCATTTTTGAGAAATTGCAGTAATTTTTGGGGATTATAGTAATTCGAATTTTAAGGAAATTACGGTAATTTTAAGGATATTACGGTAATTTTTGAGGAATTGCTGTAGTTTTGGGAAATTAGGGCCATTTTTGGAAATTGCGGCAATTTCTGAGGAATTACGGTAATTTTGAGAATTATGGTCATTTTTCAGAAATTACTGTAATTTTTGAGGAATTGCGGTAAATTTGGGTCATTTTTGGGAATTGCGGTAATTTTTGAGGAACTGCGGTAAATTTTGGGAAATTAGGGTCATTTTTGGGAATTGCGGTAATTTTGTTGCTGCAATTGTCGAAATGTTCACAAAAATCAGTAAAAATATTGTAAAAATGGCTAGAATTTTCACAAAATATTTCAAAACTTTCGTATTTTACCATTTTTGCGTTATTTTGACTGATTTTTATAAAAATTTATGAATACTGCAACGTATTTTATGTCATTTCAACCACTTTTACAACGTTTTTCAACGATTTTTAAGAATTTATTTATTTTTGCATTTTACGAGATTCCTTATTTATTTAGACCTAATAATTGTTTTGATCTTTTTAACGAGGTAAGTATTTTTTGATTTTTATAAAAAATCTGATACATTTTAATGAAATTTTCGTATGTTTCCATAATCTTTTGACCGTTCCTACAGAGTTTAAAAGATTTCTCTGAAAACTCAACAATTTCAACGATAATTTTGACAATTTTTTTTTTAATTTGGCAATTTCAACAAAACTTTTTAATGATTATCATGATTTTTTTAACCACTTTTACGACATTTTTATTGATTTCGGTTTTTTGTTTTTTCAACAACATTTTGACATATTTTTCTAACAAACTCGAGAAGGGTTCAGTTTTGTAAATTTTCTGTAACAAGTTCGAATGAGGATAGAATTGATTTTCCAGAAATTGATTATTTTTCAAATTCGGACAATTTTCTCATTTGTGATCTCAGTGTCATGAAAGTTGCTATTATAAAAAAATACACAATTTCATCCCCAACTTCTCAAAAATTCAATTCATAAAAAAACTCTGCCCTTTTTCTCCAAAATTGGTCATTTGTCATTTTTTTTTGGCTAAAACCTGTCATTATTCTGATTGCGAGTAAAATCATCTCCGAGCCCTTTAGTACCAACTGATTATTTCATCTTTTAACATATTTTTTTAGAAATATCACGAAACAAACTCCTTCATCCTCTCGTTTCTTTTCCCATTCACAACCAGTGACCCTATCTGACCCAACAAATCATACTATAGAAAAGGTAAACCGCGTGTAAATTCCATTTTGTATGTACTTATACCTCTCGCGTTCCCGTTTATTCCAGTTTTATACCCTTCAAGAATTCACGCCAGGTCGATTCATCGGTACAATTGTACTTGCATCGATGTGCTGGCCAAGAAACCGAAGATTAATCCAGCCGGCCTCCGAGCTGGCGATCGAGCTTTATTTAATTAATCGATCGTGTTCGGTAGATCGTAGGGAAACACGAATCACGCCTGTATGTACGTACATAGATAATTGGGATGAAATATACTAAATCCCAAGTTGTTGAGAAAACAGTTCACACAATTGAACCAGCCGCATTGATATTTATACGTGTTCGTTCGATTATGGTTTGGAAATCGGACGTCAATAACGCGGAAAATAGTAAGACCATGAATTATAATGATCACGATAAAATCGAATGGGCTATTAAAACTTATAAGAAATTAAACAATATTTGAAAGAATTCAATAATTGAAAAAAAAAGACACGAAATTAACTTACGGTACGGTATAGAAAAATGATTAAAGTAGTCATTAATATGGGATAAAGATAGCTAAAAGGTAATAACAGTAATTTCAAAGCTGGCAGATATCGGAGTTACAAAATGACAAAATTACAATTAATAGCCGTACAAAATGATAGTAATCTTAAAGGAAACGAGCGAACGAATGAAAAGAACAAAAATACTCCTATCAATAAATACAATTCTCGTTCTAATTACACATTTACCAGAAGAATATTTTTTTGCTATAACGTTTTTTGAATTATCAGTTTCTCAGTTGCGCTTTTTTACGATAGGAAGCTCGGTATACGAGGGATGGCGTCGATGGATGGTGCCAATTGCTCGTATAGATGTGTCATTCGTCTGTGTGACTTTTAATATCGTAGAATTATTTAAATTGAAATTCAAAATTTTAAAATTTTACAAAATTCGATGATTTAGTGAAAAAATTATTGAAAAAATTACCCATTTAATCCACTCAAATAATCCATATTTCATTCGTATAATCGTATTATTTTTTCCTGCTGAAATACTTACTTGAAATACTTTTTTCATAAACCCCTATTGGCCGGAATTATTTTTTAATCTGATTTACATAAATAAGAGAAACCCAGCCGATCAATCGAATCGCCATTTTTAATCGATAAAAGAGTACACGTCCATTGACGCCCAAGAGTATTATCTTGAAAAGCTTCAAGATCACGTACAAACCTAATAACTAAGAATGTACCGAGTTACAAACAAGAGTTCCCACAAATAAATATTCTACGCCACGTTTTATCTTACTTTTTCTCGGATCTTATGCCTCCTCCATTTAATAACGGCTTTCTATTGGCTGGAACGAAAAACCACCATTTTTTTCCTCGTAGTTTTACGTATTTACTCTTTAAAAGAATTCATTAATTATGTAAAAGTTTTGTCACGAATTTTGTTCGGTTGGTGTTTTCATGTGCTAATAATCGAATTTTGTAATAGATGCGATTGGAAAAAATTTCTATTATGACCCTAATAAATTCACGACGTTGGTTTTCGGTATTTCAGAGGCCATCGAAACGATCATTTTTTCTACACGAATTAGTTAACAGTAGTATATATGAAAGAGGCGAAAAACACTCTGCAATTATCTGTACGTAGTATCATCGTATCTGTTTCATATTAAAACCTATACAGACTACAGAGCGTTATACTTTACACACTTCAAAAAATATAAAATAAACGCGGTAAAACGCCCTAGTTTGGAATAAGCTTATAATATGTAGAATGTTTAGATGCGAAATTTAGATAAAAGTAACATTAAAAGTTTAGGATAAACCTAAAACGAGTTGCGGGTATTTAGTGCTTACAGCCGTAAAGATCAACTTCCACTGATAATCGTAGGGTGTACAAAAAGTGTATTTTTGCACGGGCTTTTTTTCTCTCTCTCCTAAGTATATGATTTATTTTTCATCGTTGAATATATTATAAAGCTAAAACGTGTACGAAGAAACGCTGTTCAGGAAATATTTTATTTCAAATAACGGCCTTTATGTATGAATTATTTCCGAGATTTTTTTTTATACATCGGTGTTTTATTTTCCTTTTTCGTATCGTCAATCGTCGCGTACGTATATGTTTCAATCTTGTCTCTAGGTATAGATTAGTTTTTTTATGGAGATGGGTTTTCGTTCAAAAGATATTTTTGAATCTTTTTTTTGAGGTTGGATTTTGTGAAATGAAATTTAACATGTTCTCGATTCTTGACTTCAGCTATTTGATAATGATATTTTTCATATTTAATTGAGTTGTTTATTGATATGTTAATTTTATATTTGAAAAATGAGAAATTTTCTACGTAAATTAGCTAACTGAAATTTTTTAGGTATTTCAAATTGAATGATTTTAATAAGTATCGAAAATATGTTCAAAAATTTATGAAATAGAATTGGTAAAAAAATCCTTTATATACGAGAAGTATTATTTTGAAAATTGAAAATTGATCGGTTAAAGTCATTATTAAGCATCTCACCTCAAATTGGGAGAAAATACAATGGCTATAGTACCCAGACTTTGACTTCAGAGAATGCATTACAATGCTCAGGTTCAGACGAGTGAATTGATACGTCACTCAATTATATAGGTACCTATCATTTTTGAAAAGTACTTTTCATTCTATCACTTTTCCTAAGTACGATTAATTTTAACAATTTTTCATATTTTGAGTAGTTTTCATGTCATTTAAAACCACTTTTGAGATATCGTCTCTTCGAACAATTTTTTTTTGTATTTTGTACCTATAAATTTTACGACGTTTCAAACAATTTTTTTTTCAATATTTCAAACTATTTTTAGACATTTTAAACTAAAATTATTGTATTATAGGTAAAGTAATAAGTTTTCAATCGATTTGAAACATTTTGATCCAATTTAAATATTTTTTCAATTGGCTAGTGCTTCGTTTACACATAAAAATGATTAAAATTTTGTTTAGAGGTTTTTGTATGCACTTACCTGTTTAGTTTTTTGGGGTTTCAACTTCCAAGTGTTAAGAAATTAAATTGAAAAATTATTATTTTTCAATATTATCGATTACTATACCTTGAGCTGTTAGGTTAATTGAACTCCATTTCAGTAAATTTTCTTCCTTTTCCATTTTGAAGGGCATCGCCTTAACGTTCGCGGTGAGAGCTTTAAAATGATACCCCCACGACGGCATTTTGAAATATTTTTCATCAATTTTCATAACTTCTTAGTCCGTTTTTCAATTTTCGTTTCACTGAAATTAGTTTTCACAGAAAAGCCCATCACTAAATAAATGTTCTAGGTCACTCTACCAGTCATTGAACATATTTAAAACTGCACAAAATTGCTCAGAAAACGTTAAAACATCATAAACAATTTTCAAAATACTGCATAAAAAAAATCGAGGAATCATTACTCGTAAGAATCATTTGAAAAATCATTAAAATATTTTTTTTAATTCCAAATTTTGAAAACAAATTGTTGTTTTTAGATAGTTTTTACACAATTTTTTTAAAACATGTTTTTTTTGGCGAATAAATGTATCATCAAGCATCAAAGTTCAAAATTTTTCAAATTCGGGACAGAAAAAGTCAAAATTTTGCCATTTTTAAAACATTTTTTACATTTTTTTTTTCAAAAAGAGAAAAGAATTAAAATTTCGTCATTTGTGCCATTTTTTAACATTTTTAACATTTTTCCAACATTTTTGAGATAACTATGTAACGTTTTGTTAGCCCCCCCCCCCATGGATTAATTTTTAGCATTTTTTTTCAAAGTCAACAAATTTTCAGATTTGGGACAAAACCAAATCAAAATTTTATGATTTTAAAATTATTTTTGAGATTTTTAAAACTTTTATGGAGAAAAATGTTCAAATTTTAGACAATAAAAAAATCAAAATTTCAGAATTCTTCTAAAACTTTTATGGAAAAATTGTTAAAATTTTGGACATGAAAAAAAATCAAAATTTCTTAATTTTTAAATCATTTTTGACATTTTTAAAAATTATAAAGAAAACTGTTCAAATTTTAGACAAGAAAATCAAAATTTCAGAATTTTTTAGGCTGATAATTTTTGATATTTTTAAAACTCATGGGAAAAAAATGTTCAAATGTTGGACAGAAAAAATCAAAATTTCATCTTTTTTAATTATTTTTGAGATTTTTAAAACTTTTATGGAAAAAATGTTCAAATTTTGGGCAAAAAAAAATCACAATTTCAGCATGTTTCTAAAACTTTTATGGAAAAAATGTTAAAATTTTGGACAGGAAAAAAATCAAAATTTCGTAATTTTTAAATCATTTTTGAAAAATGTTCAAATTTTAGGGCAAAAAAAATCAAAATTTCAGCATTTTTTAATAATTTATTTTTAAAACTTTCATGGAAAAAATGTTCAAAGGTCAGAAAAAAAATCACAATTTCGTTTTTTCAAAACGTTTTTGATGGTTTTGACATTTTTTGCTTACAATTTTCAAGAAGACAAAAAAGTTCAAATTTTGTCATTTGTGTCATTTTTAACAAGCTTTCAACATTTTTGGAAATGATATAACTTTATAATAGTTCGTCAGCCTCTCCCAATGGACCGATTTTGACCACATTTTTTTCAAAATGGTTCTTCTGATGTGTAGATATATGAGATTAGGTAGGAAGAATCAAAATTTCGTGATTTTTTGTTAAACATTTCTTGAAATTTGTTTATAATACCTATTCATTTTGATGAAGAAAATGAAAATATGTGGCCATAAATAAGATAAGAATTCACCGATCCCTGCTTATTAAAAAACAGTGTTTCTTCAGGTGATGAGTCTTCGAAGCACGGTGGAAGCAAGGCCCTATAGTTATTTTTATATTTTGGAAAATTTTTGATGACATGACATTTTGATAGTTTTTCCTCACATCAAGAAACGTTCACTGTATTTTGAATAGTTTTTACTACTTTTTCAATGATTTTTACTCTATTTCAACAATTTTTACGTAACTTGGATAATTTTTTTGGGACATTGGTAAAAATCTCAAAAATTTTTCAAAAATCGTATACCTTTCCAATTCATCTTCCTTCACTCAATGCTCATTTTTTTTGACTGCCTGAAATTGTCTTCGCAGGCACATTCACATTTTGATTCCTTTTTGAAGAAATCTTGGGCTCTGCCATTTGATAGAACTGAATTTATAGTTGGAAAGAAACACTTTTTTTTACGATTTTGCAGGCATGTTCTCTAATCATGCTTTTAATATGGAACTTTCCTGAGAAAATTAGTAAAATATCACCCCTTATGGTTGAAACATTTTTCTGTGATGATTTTCATTTAATTGTTCCATCTGAAATTTATCGTCCAAAATGTCCTCCCTCAGGCTTATTTAATTCACAAAAAAAACAATTTTCGTTTCATTTTCACGTGGTTAGGTATCTTTTAACAATTTCCGCTCAAAAAATATGAAATACATGTTACAAATCAATTTTTTCAAAATTATCTAAAATTCGTATATTTTGATTTTTTAAATTTCGTTAAATACCTCTAAAAAAAATAACCAAAACCAAATCCTATTCGAAACACTAGTAATAAAAAACCCCTGCAAAGCACGTTGTGAAATTAGTTCAAAATAACAATGTACAAATACCTAAAAGCGCCTACTATAAGAATTACCACTTCATTGAAAATTTAATGAAGATGTAGCTGCATTGTTCGTATACCTCTTAAAAGGTATAATTAAATATGTTACTTCATAACTAATGTCGAAAATTTATATAATCTCGTTGGTTTTGCTTTAATCATTATACCACACTTTTCGAGCAATATAAAGTAATGAAGTCGTATTTCAACACATTAGATAAATATTTATGTGTAAAAAGCAAAACACCGCTATGTATTAAGTTGAAGTTGAAATTAATTTCGAACTTGAGCGTTTCTGTTAATGATGTTTTATTATCGCGCCGAGGTATGATGCACATAGTTAATATAGAAGAAAAGAAAACAAGCCAAGAAAAAAGACTCGAGCCATTTGAAAAGAAAAAAAAAAACATTTTATACATTAAAACGCATTATGTCATTACGATGTGATTTCATTCACGTGATTTTTTCAGCATTTACCTGCAACCAAATGAATTAATATGCTCGTTACGAATACAAAATTCCCTTTTTTTAAATGATTCATTTTGTTAAAGAAAAAAAAATTTATACGAGTTTTTGATATCTATGTTTGATAAACGTTTCACCCTTTAGTGATTTTTACTATTCTGTGCGGTTGGGCTGCGATGGCGTGTAATTTTCACGCACCCTGTAGATGGTTCATATGTAACGAATGCGATAAACCGCTTTTGCTGTACTTTATTACATGGCGAGTGTAATTAGAGTCGCGGCGAGAACTTAACGGATTGGCGATAATGATTTTTATCAGTTAATTCCGGCCGACGTCTCTGAACAAGGGCGACAAAGAAAACACCTTTGTTTTTCTGACAGATGTCGACGAGCGTGTATTACATTTCGGACATTTGTTACAGCGACTTAGTTTATTTCCCTATTCCCATGAGGAAAAAGTTTCGATATGAGCTTGATGGTGTTTTGAGGGAAGCTGCGTCGAATATGGGTTTCAGCTATGACGTTTTATTGAAAACCATACCAAGGTATGTGTACTCTCGAAGCGAAGGTTTTTGCATCTACCTGCATTTTTGAATTGTTTATTCTACGCTGATAGCATACCTATTGTACATTCAACTGACCATATGAAATTATAGCTTTGCAGCCGGACAACGCTTTAGTATAAATTGGTGACGACCTAATGATAATTTGCCGCGAGTTTTTAAAACAAATGATGAGAAAAACGGATGTTTCGTCGGTAAACATAAAATTACGGTTTTTTAATGGACCGAAGAAAACGCGCACAAAACGACCACCGTAATTCGATGGTACCATTCTTTATTTCTAATTGGCTTCCTGTGGACGGTCGCCCAGTCTCGCAAACGTATCATTTTAATTACAAAAGGGGTATTTTATTTCGCGGTGTGGTACGTTAAATGGTTCATTTTGGAGTCGTAGTTGAGTTTTTTTATTTAACAAGGTCGAAAAAAAAGTACCTAATGAAAGAATCTATCTGCAATGAAACACCTACTCCGGAGGTAATCGAATTGACCAATTTATACGCCAAAGTTGTACGTACGTATTAGAAACAAACACTACTGTATTGTTGAGTAAGATTTGATATTTTCACGCAATTTGTATTAAAGTACACGAAGCTGTAGGTAAATATTTGGGTCAAATATACCTACGAATGCAAGGTAATCGTAATATAAAAAGTAGATCTATTCACGCATTAAAATTCATAATTATTACATTATTCATCTATTTAAAATTATTTCTCGATTACCGCATTCTTACGTTAATGCTCGAGTTTCTTTTGTTCTTTGCTGCTAACATCGTTCTCATTAAAGGTACCTATGGCTCGTTTCGTCGCCTCTATCTAAGTATCACTTAGGCGCAGGTATACCCTAGTCCCCTACTCGCAGATATTTTTATTCTATGTATAGCATATGAAGAAGCAAACGACATAAAGTCGCGTGATGTAAAACCATTTCTTAATAGCCAATTATAACGCATTGTTTTCGGTTAGCAAATTTGATGATAATTTTCTTCTAACAATAAAACAATGTTACTTAACAAGGAAGCTCGCGACTGCGACTGTGCCTGTGGTATCTACGAATATACAGAAAACCGGCAACGTAAATTATAAATTCTTCTTCCTACAATATTTTTCGTTTGTTTTTTTTTTTTTTCAACAAACTATTCGCGAGCTACTTGTGAAAATTACACCATTCATGGTTAAATGTTGTGGATTATACGAGACATGCGCACACAAAGTGATAAAAGGTGTTTCGTAAATGTTGGTTTGCGATGATAAATGTGATTTAATTCAGTGGATGGGGCAGATTTTGCAAATGAAATGAGTAGATGGGATTTGCCTTTGTAATACTTAGGTTTGTGGTGTTGAATTTTCGTGATGGATGCCAAAAATTTTAACTAAGTTGGTTTCAACTCGACATACTTCCCAGTTCACATGTCATTATTTCACCGAAATTGAAAATCCTTCAATTTTTTACACACTCCAATACTATGTTGTATTCTTAGAAACAGTGGCGTAGTCACGATGAACTCATGGGTTGGGTTTATGTTCGATTGCGAGGAGGGGGTAATTTTAAAATATTAATTTTATCCAGTACAAGATGGTTTTATTAGAGGGAAAAAGACTAGGCTACCACAGGAGCAAAGGGAGAGCAAAGTTTAAAAAAAGTCACGTTCAAAGAAAAGAAAAACAATCCAAAAAACGTTTTTTCAGGAATTTGACAAAAAATTTCATATATCTCTTCACCACTGGAAAGGGGTGGGTTGGCCTCGTAAAACCCTTGTGTTCTCATGCCACTACCGAGCAAATCTTAAATGATTACAGCGAGTAAAAAAAATTGAAATTTTTGATTAATCATAATACACGTTGGTATGTGAAATATTTTAATTTAGTTAAATCATTTGAAGTGTGAATCTTGGAGGAATTGGTTAACAACAGTGTTTCTAGCATTTTTGGAAGAAGAATCACCAATTTTACAATTTCAAATTGGCCAAAAGCACCAAAAATTAAATATGTCGTTTATTTTTTTCACATTTGTCGAACTTGAGCCATTTTCATTTTGTTTTTTGAAAATATTCAGGGGCGTAGCGAAGGTATCTGTTGGGGGGGGGGGGGGGGGAGCAGAGAACACAAAATTCCCAACTAAGCAACATGGAATTCCCAACTGGTCAACTTTCATAGATTTTAGGAAGGTAGGAGAGGGGGGGGGGGGGGTTGCTGTACACGTATAAAAAAATTCTCAACGTAT
>FIZU01042427.1:0-13185 GCA_900064475.1 Pseudococcus longispinus | reverse complement strand
ATTTTGACCAAAACTGGTATTTTTTACAAAAAAATTACGATTTTGGCCAAAAGTACCTTAGATAAAATTCTGAGAATATTTCCATCGAAATTAAAAATGAGTAACACATATTCACGTCAGCTATAGGGGGATACTCGAAATCTGTTGGTCGGTCGTTTTTCGCGGTTTTACTCATCGCAAAAGCATATCCTATCCTAAAAAATGTACCCTCCCCAACCCATATCAAAAATCATGCTTCCACGAAAACACAAAAAATTGCTAGAAAAATTTGTACCTAATCTTCAAAAATTAGCTATATTTCGACGTTCAAATAATTTTCCATTTTGTTCAGTTTTCTTTCTTTTGAACTATTTGCAGGGTCCCAAAAACAGAACTTTTGTAGGATATCTATCAAGAAGTTGAAGCAAAATGCAGAATAAGCAGGAGTTGAAAGTGTCAAGAAGTTAAATCCAATTTTCTGAGGATTTGGCCCTTTTTGAAAAAGGACGGAGTTAACTCGAGGAGTTGACTCTTTTTCTTCAACGGAATAAGAAAAAAGAATCAACTAATTTTCTCAACTTTTTCAGTAATTCCTATTGGTAAAGTCTGGACTTCAAAAAACTGAAAGGAGAGGGTGAAAAAATTTGGTTTTTACGATACTCCTCGTCCATGAAATCAAAAAAGTTATTGAAAAAAAAACATTTGGTACCTAAATTTAGCTCTCCCTTCAATTTGAGGCCTCAGAGTCAAAAATTGTCTTTTTCAATAAATTTTGGTCATGTTTGCACTTGTCGAGAGATCACTATTTAGAAATAAAAAGGTCATTTGAACTCTGAAAAATTTTTCAAGTCTAAGAAAGTCAGACTGCAGTCATCGTAATGGATTTTCGCGAGTGATTTTATTAATGAAATTTTTTTGAAACCATTTGAACTCTGAAAGATTTTTCAAGTCCGTGAAGTCAGACAAAATATCTAAAAGTCATCGTAACGGATTTTCGTGAGTGAATTTCGTAATGGAATTTTTTTGAAAAACTTTCGAAATCCAAATCTAAGCACAAAAAGTCAGTAGAAATCTGAAAATTTTTCCAATTTCAAAAAAGTCCGACAAAATGTCTAAAAGTCAGCTTTAGGTGAAAAGCTGACTAATAAAATGTCTGATTTGAACTTTTTTGAATTTTTTTCAATAAATTTTCAAATCCAAAAATTCATAAACATTTTCCAAATTCAAAAAAGTTTGACAAAATTGTGTTAAAAGTACATTTTCTAAGTTAAAAAAGTCAATGGAAATCTGAAAAATTTTTCAAGTCCAAAACAATTGTCGACATAAGAGAAAAAATTGAAACAAATTTTGATTTCAATTCATTGAAATATCGAAAAATTGTTAAAAATTCATTAAAAATCTCTTGAAATCCGATAAAAGTCATTAAAACATTGCTGTCATCTTTCGAAATGAAATATTAATCTGATTTTTTATTGACAGAAATTTGAAGTGAAGTAAAAATTGTTCAAAATGTCATAAAAATTGAAAGAAATTGAAACTTGATGAAAAATTATTTTTCAAACGAAAAAATATCAAAATTCAATGATCCATAGTAGAAAAGTTATAAACATTGTAGAAATACATAGATTCAGATATCACAGAAAATTTTCAATTTTACATTTCTTAGATTGACCCCCCCCCCCCCCCCTTCCACTCCTTTCTGCTCTAAAACATATTCATATTAAAATGAAAATTCCTATTAAAAGTAATAATATGAAGAAATGTTTCAAAAAGTCAAAATACAAATGATATTGAAAAAATTATTCAAAATACCAAACAAATATATGAAAAATATGATTTTTTCTATACATGTAATATTACTTTTCAATGCGTGAGAAATGATAGAACGAATTGGCCGCTAAAAATTTTTTTTTAAATATCACACTAGTT
The DNA here is from genome assembly GCA_900064475.1 of Pseudococcus longispinus. NCBI lineage: Eukaryota > Metazoa > Arthropoda > Insecta > Hemiptera > Pseudococcidae > Pseudococcus > Pseudococcus longispinus. The sequence goes on along the minus strand of FIZU01042427.1, from coordinate 11,277 downwards.
TGAATTTTTATTATACAAAGTGAAATGATTTTTTTGGCCATGGATCCTCTCACCCTGCCCAAATTATAGATAAACTCACAAACCAAAAGCATTGATACCAATCCTCAAGCGTAATTTAATGACCTTTTCAAAAACAAAACGTTGAAAATCATTTCATATACGCTGACATTCCTACAAAAAATCAGGAATTCTTCCTCAAAATTTTAAATACACCCTTCTTCATCCAATTGAAAATTCAAAATTAGTTTTTTTTCTGCCAAATAATCCTTTACACCCCCCCTTCCAAAGTAAGAAATTTTGTTCAAGTCCAAAATTAAAACAGCGATGCCACTATACTCCGGTTCTATCCTTGGGAAAACATTGTTCAAAACATCCTTAAAAATCATTAAAAAGTACCTAATGATTAATGAAAAATCGTTTTCAAGACAATAATCATGAAAAATGTACCATAAATTGAGGCTAAAATGAGTAAAAAGTTCAATAAAATTGATGAAATTCGTTAAAAACGTCATAAAAACCGCCAAACAATCATAATCGAAAAACCAATGGAATAAAATTAGAAAAATTATTTAAAATGCTATAAAAATCGTTATGAACATTATTAAAAAAAATTGTAAAATTCTTAGTACTTTTCCTAAAAATTAGTGAAGTTTTTTTCCACAACTTTGACAATTATTTTTACATTTTTTGATGTTTTCTAATGTCAATATTACATAATTATCGACGAATTTCGCAATATTTCAAACAAATACTGAAAATTATCGACGATTTTCCGTATCGCCACAACTTCAACACTGTACAGTTTTCGTTCAATTTTATGGAAAATATTCAAGTTTTCAACAACATTTCAATAACTTCTACCATATTGTTGAACGAATTTAATGATATTTTCATTATTTTCGTAATTCTAGCCCATTTCCACCACTGGCAAATTTCGTTTTTCGCAATCAAACCCATAAAACTCCATCATTGAAAAATTTCTCTCGTTCGTATCCCTTCTTCATTGCGTTTACGAATGCTTCATACAAAATTCAATTAACGTTTCCGAGACCGGAGGGACAAGGATGCAGGACACAACGTCGAACGCATCCATTGCTCTATACAACATTAACATTACTCATTTCCAATAAAGTTTAATTACATTCGTGCTTTTTGCTATCACTCCATCGATATGATAACTCGTCGTGGGTATGAAACCGCTGGCAATAAATTCTCTTGGTTTATTGATGAAAACACGAACGAAGAAAAATCTAGCCCGATGAGAGAAAAAACACCGTCGAGCCGACGATTACAATTTGAATATTTTATTGCCAAAGTCGAACTATATGCAATTTTTTCTCGATAATAAGAGGAAACGAGAAATGACAGGCGGGCGATATGAGGGGTGAAGCTTTTCGTGATACAAATCAATCCGAAAAAATAACGTTTGATTTGATATTAGTAGAAAAAAAGTACGTATTAAAGCGTAATGTAAGTGCAGAAACCTACGCGACTCTGCGAATAAAAACTTCATAGACACGATTTTTCGCGGAATAACAGAAAGAAAATAAAATAAAAAGGATACAAGAATGACAGTCGTCGTTGTTAAGTTTAATACGTGTAAAACAAATATATTCATTTCAGTACCAGCCTGTAACAGTAACAAGCTTCGAAAATCATCCCTGACACACTATTCTTGGCATTAACTTGTCATTAATCCTGAAAGCACCTAAAGTTCAGCTTATTTACCGTAATAACCATTATATCCGACGTACTTTCGCCGCCGCTACTGCCGAACAAACAGTCAAGGACTTTTGAATTGCGCGTTAACAATTTTTTTGTTTCGCTTTTTTCAAATGAAACTTTGAAATTGTGTAGCTTTTTAAAACGACGACGCGAGGTGATTTAAAAAATAATGATTTTTTTTTTGGTTTTTTGGCTTTTCAGATAACGAAATGGAAATTGCTCTGGCGTTGTTTGTCAATCGAGTTTCGGCTGTGGAAGAAAATAAAGAGGTGAGTAGAATTGTGGTCATTTTTCACGATATTCAACACGTTTGAGATCGATTTTATGAGAAATTGATTGATCGTTCAAGAATCACGCATTTAAAATTTTTTGAAAATTCGTACGATCGATATGAATCACTTTGAACAACTTTCCATAAATTATGAGAGAATTTGATCATTCAGTCTTGAACGATCGGTTTGAATTTGAGAAAAAAATGAGTTAGTCTCGTTCCAAATGGAACAACAAAAAAAAAAGTAAGTTGAACTACTCAAAAAAGATTGATTAAGTCGATCAGGAGAACGATTCAACCCAATTTCCCTAAAAAATAGTTAAATTATTGTTCCTAGGACGATTATTGATGGTTCAGATGAAAACTGATTCAGTCGGTCGCGAACGATAAAATTCAAATTGTTCTGAGAAACATTCAATAGCTCAAAATTGAGTACTAAAATCAATTGAACCAATCAGAAAAAAAATTGTCACTGACGATCTATTTGAATTGTTAAAAATGATTCAGTTGCTTTAAATCAACAATCGAAAGAGTTTATGAATGATTCGGAGAAAAATAGATTCAGTCGGTCACGAACGATTCGCCTTAATTTTTAGGAAAAAATCAATCATTTCGAGTTGAGTGTTCAAAATTATCATTGATGATTCAGGAAAAAATTGATTCAGTCGGTCATGAATGATTAGTTCAAAGTGTTCTAGAAATAATTCAATTGGTGATTCAGTCGTTCCTAATCGAGCACTGAGAACGATTTTAAACGATTCAAAAGGAAATAGATTTAGTCGGTCATAAACGATTTGTACCAATTCTTCGATAAAAATAGTTCAATTATTCTTTCTAAAACGATTATGGACGATTCATGTGAAAATTGATTCAGTCGTTTACGAACGATTCATCTTATTTTTTTTAGAAAAAAATTAATTGTTTTGAATTGAACGTTTTGAACGATTATTGGTGATTCTGAAAAAAATTGATTCAGTCGGTCGCGAAAGATTCGTTCAAATTGTTCTGAAAATGATTCAATTGGTGATTCGGTCATTCGTCATTTCTAATCGAGCACTGAGAACGATTGTAAACGATTCAAAAGAAAATAGATTCAGTCGGTCATGAACGATTCGTACCAATTTTTCGAAAAAATAGTTCAATTATTCTTTCTAAAACAATTATGGATGATTCAGGTGAAAATTGATTCAGTCGTTCACGAAAGATTCATCTTATTTTTTAGAAAAAAACAATTGTTTTGAATTGAGTGTTTTAAACGATTATTGGCGATTCAGAAAAAAATTGATTCAGTTGGTCGCGAAAGATTCGTTCAAATTGTTCTGAAAATGATTCGATTGGTGATTCAGTCGTTCCTAATCGAGCACTGACAGCGATTGTGAACGATAAAAAGCATAGATTCAGTCGGTCATGAACGATTCGTTCCAATTTTTCGAAAAAAGTAGTTCAATTATTGTTCCTAAAACAATTATGGATGATTCAGGTGAAATTTGATTCAGTCGTTCACGAACGATTCATCCTAATTCTTAGGAAAAAAAATCAATTATTTTAAATAGAGTGTTTGAAACGACTGTTGGTGATTCAGAAAAAAAAATTGATTCAATCGGTCGCAAAAGATTCGTTCAAATTGTTCTGAAAATGATTCAATTAGTGATTCAGTCGGTCATGAACGATTCATCCCAATTTTCCGAAAAAATAGTTCAATTATTGTTCCTAAAATGGTTATGGATGATTCGGGTGAAAATTGATTCAGTCGTTCGCGAACGATTAACACAAATTTTTCTGAGAAAGATTCAATAATTCCAAATCGAGAACTAAAATCAAATACAAGATGCAGAAAAAATATGGTCAGCCACGATTTGTTTGAACTATTGTGTTGAAAATGATTCAGTCGTTCTAAATCGAGCATTAAAAGAGTTGATGAACGATTAAGAAAAAATCGAATCAGTCGGTCACGAACGATTCATTTTAATTTTTAGAAAAAAATCTATTGTTTCAAATTGAGCCCTAAAAATAATTATTGATGATTCAGGAAAGAATTGATTCAGTCGGTCACGAATGATTCGTTCAAATTGTTCTGAAAATGATTCAATTGGCATATCAGTTGTTCTGAATCGAGCATTGAAAGATTTTATAAGCGATTCAGAAAATAATAGATCCAGTCGGTCACGAAGGATTCGTTCAATCTTTCAGGAAAATTTATTCTATTGTTCGAAGCTAATTAATGAAAACGATAATAGAAAATTCAGAGAAAAAATCGATTGATCTACCTACTTATTGTTTTCAGTGCTCAATGTAGAACAATTCGATCATTTTTTCTCAAAAATTCGAACGAATCTTTCATGACCGACTGAATCTATTTTCTTTTGAATCGATTATATTCGTTCATTTAATGCTCGATATGGAACAACTGAATCATTTTCAACGCAATGCGAACGAATCATTCGCGATCATACGAGTATCTCATCTGAATCGTTAAATTGCATTTTAGAAATCAATTTGGAACAATTCGTTCTAAAATTGGTTCAGTTGCTGCGAATTGAGCTCCAAGTCCAACAGCAATTTGAATAGATTCAGTCGGTCGCGAACGATTCGTTCGAATCTTTTGAAGAATTATTCGAAAATTCAATATAAAGCAATAAAATCGATTAATCAGTATCCTAAAATGAAACTGATTCATTCGGTCGCGAACGATTTGTTCGAATTGTTCAAAAAATCACTCAATTATTCGGAATTAAATACTAAAAATCGTTTGTGAGCATTTAAACAATAAAATTAATCAACTCGTTCGCGAACGATTCAACTCAACTGTTCAAAGAACGATTTAATAATAAAGTACAACAACTCCCAATCGATTTCAAGAGAGAACTATTCGAATCGGACCAAAAACATCAATAAAATTAAAAATCAAGATTTTTGAACTGTTCACTAACAATTATTTTCATCGACTGATTCGATCATTTGTGAACGATTCGTTTATATTCAATATCAACCTATTTCATTTTCCACTTGTGGCAATATTTTCTTAATCCCCTAAAATCATGAATTAATCCACTTGAAAAATTATGAACTTTGGAAAGAAATCAGCCAAATTACACCTCAAATAGTATAATCGAAATCTTCCAAACTACTCCCTTCCATTCTCCCCTACTCTACTCCCCAAAAACTCCGAAGAATTCAAAATTTGCGAAATATTCTACGCACAAAAGCTCCGACGGAACGAATTTACAAAAGGGACTTTTTCTACGCGACGAAGTTTAAATTAGTCTGCGCCGGAATCGTCGCTAATTCAAAAAGTAATTTTTTTCTTCAAACAAGAATACATATTTGCTCTCGAGAGTGTTCGTCAAGAAAAAAAAACACGTAACAAGCAAAAAAAAATTATAAACCTCGGTATTTCACACTAAACGAACAATCCTAATCTTTAGGAAAAAAAGCAAATAAATTCTTAGTTCGTAAACGTTTCCAAATTAAGGAACCCCTGCTCGGAAAAATTGTACGCCGAAAAAAATTATTAGGTACGAGCCTTATGCCGCGACAATATTAAAATTCTACTTTTTAATAAAAGCCAAACAATAATACAGATTAAAGTTATAAATAGAAGAAAAAAATCCGCCATTCGTTATGAAATATTAATCATTTAGTCTATAAGTATGCATCTCGCAAACACAGAAATATTTCTTTTTTAAAAATAATCTATAAGTAAGGCGCGAGATTAATGGGTTTCAGCTCATTCACACGAGTAAAAAAAAATCGAACAAAGCCTTCAGCTATGCAAGTGAAAATACTGAAATATTCAATTGCACAACTTCGCCAAACTTTTATAATTAAACTTAAAAACTACCTTGTTTTTAGTATATTCGAATAACTTTAACTTAGAACACAGGTTTTTTTCTTCATTCCGCTATTACGTCTGCTTTAATGGAATTTTCTCCGATGTTTTTTCTTCGCCCAGAATTTTTCTCCAAAAAGATTTTCTTTTTTCTTGCCAAAAATTAGAAGAAAAAACTGGCCGAGTACACAACGGAATAAAATAATAATACGACGAAATTAACCATTCGAATTTGAATAAAGTTTACTACAAACATTTCTCCTATTAAAACTTTCACTTTTCTGATATCCATTACAAAACAAAAAATTACCGCCAACGGTTCTTTTTTTTTTATGGAAAACTTGACATAATTTTTACTTTTGTATTACGAGAAAAAATATAATATTCGAAAAGTTTCAAAAACCATCTCTAGTGAGTCCTTCAATCCGGTACGTAGGCAACACATTTTGAGTCCAATTATGCATGTTTTCTACCCTTCGAATTGCTGGGGCGAAACTGATTTTTTTTTGCAAGATTATTTCGAGAAAATTCATGCAAGATAGAAAGCTGAGGATTACACCAGAGAAAAGGGCAGACTCGATTTGAGATACACTCGAAATTATTATGACAAATTTTCACATTTTTCTTCAACATTTTGTGGGCAATCAAAATGTTTCTGGAAATCTGCCCCTGCATTTCAAAGAGTAGGCAAACTTACATGGATCGAGGATAAGTTGCAGAGTTATAGAGTTGAAGGAGGTACTTCAGCTATGAAACACCCTGAATACCTAATTTTTTTCAACGTTTCGGTTCGCTTAAAATTAAAAATTGAGTAAACAAAAATTTATCAAACTATGAAAGTTGTGCGAAATTACAGAAAAAAATTGCTTAAAAAGAATTTGAAAAAAAATTGTATTGTTAATTTTCAAGAAATTAAACTAAAATAACTTGATATTTGATCCAATAATCATACTTGATTTAAAAAATCAAAAAAAACGATTAAAATTGTATAAAATATGAAAAAATTATCAAAATATTATGCAAAATTGAAAATATAAAAAAGAATATTCAATTTCATGAAAATTCTCATAAATGATTAAAAACATGATAAAATGTGAATGAAATGCAAGAAAAATACGTTAATTCGTCAAAAGTTAATGAAAAAGTCTATCAAATATCAAGAAAATTTGGTAAAATATAAGAAAAAATATTAAAAATAATATAAAAATTGTTGAATTCCCTACACAAATTGTTTAAGTTGATGCAGAAAATGATAAAATTCCAAAAATGTGAGAAAAAAATAGAAACAATGTTCCAAAAAAAAAATAAAAGTTGAAAAAATACTCGTACCAAAACACAAGAAAAAAGTAAAAGTAGGTGACACATTGAAAAAAAGTGTGAAAGATCAAAAAAATGAAGAAAATCATAAAAAACAAAAAAATTCCCAAAGCAATTTACATAAGTATTATGAAAATTCGGTAAAAAAATTGAAAAATGTTAGAAAAATGATATAAACTAATAAATTTTCCCAAAAATTCTTTAAACTAATGTAAAAGTTGAAAAAATTCCGCAGCAAAATGTGAAAAAAATTGAAAACTTTTCCAAAAAATTGTCCAAAAATAAAATAAAAGCTCACCAAATATAAAAAAAATTAAAAGTACAAGAAAAAGAATCACAATTGCAAAAAAAATTGATAAAACATTTCAAAAGAAACGTAAATACAAAAAAATTGTATAAAAATTGTGGAAAATAAAAAAAAAGTATGATAAACCACCAAATTTCAATCAAATCAACCGAACTAGAGCAGACAAGTAATTGTTTCACAAAATCAAAAATCTGAAAAACATTATAAAAAAATTTCAAAAATATTGAGAAAATTGTTTAATTTTAATGAAATTTAGCATAAATTACGTGAAACACGATAAAACGCTACTGAAATGCAAGAAAACGAAGAAAATTCATCGAAAGGTAATGAAAAAGTTGATTAAATACCATGAAAATTTGGTGTAACATCGCAAACGATGCTTAAAAAAATGCAAAAATTGAAACATATATGGAAAAATGAGAAGAAAATTTTCAACATTTTCAAAAAGTGTCCAAAATTAACCTAAAATTTGATAAAATATCGAAAAAATATAAGAAAAATATTCACAAATTTCAAAAAATCGAATTAAAAAATGTAGAAATCAATAAAAAAAATACATAAAAAATGAGAAGAAAATTGAAACATTTTTCAAAAACTGTCCAAAAGTAACCTAAAATTTGATAAAATATCAAAAAAATACAAGAAAAATACTCACAAATTTCAAAAAATTGTATTTAAAAATGTAGAAATCAATAAAAAAATATACAAAAATGTGAAGAAAATTGAAACATTTTTCAAAAAATTTGATAAAATATCAAAAAAATACAAGAAAAATATTCACAAATTTCAAAAAATTGAATTTAAAAATGTAGAAATCAATAAAAAAATATATAAAAATGTGAAGAGAGAATTCAAAATTTTTTCAAAAACTGTCCAAAAGTAACCTAAAATTTGATAAAATATCAAAAAAATAAAAGAAAAATGTTCACAAATTCCAAAAAATTGAATTTAAAAAATGTAAAAATTGATGAAAAATTGTATGTGATTAAAAAACTGCATAAAAATTAATAAAAATGATGAAAAACAAAGAAAAAAAAACAAATTCCTAGATTAAAATTTACCAGAATGACGTGATATTTGATACATTCTCGATTGTTTTAAAAAATATTATGAAAAATCTTTAAAAATATGAAAATATATACCAAATTTTTAGGAAAATCGTTATAAAACACGATAAAAGCTAATGAAATGCACGAAAAATGAGAAAATTTATGGAAAGTTGAAGAAGGAGTCGATAATACTATGAAAAATGTTTATTGATGAATTTCATTCAAATATTGTTTAAAATCATAAAAATGTTAATAAAACTCATCAAAATATTTAAAAAAAACTGAAACATTTTTCAAAAAATTGTCGACAAATCATTTAAAAGTTGATAAAATATCGAAGAAATAACGTTTAAATGTACAAGAAAAATGTTAACATTGCTAAAAATCGTTTGAAAAATAAAAAAATCATTCTGTAAAATATTATAAAACTGCATTAAAAATGAGGAAAATTATTAAAATTCCAAAAAATGACCGAAAAGCTATGAAAGTTTATAATTTTGTCAGACCATTTTCATGCCATTTCAACAGTTTTTACGACATTTTGAACAAATTTTAAAATAATTTTGAAAAAAATTTTCAATATTTTCAAGTCTTTTTTCCATCAAATAAAGTAGATGTGTCAAGTCATTTCGAACTAATTTTTCTCAATTTTAGGTACAGCATCTTCTCACTGATTGCTAAAATCTAGAAAACTAAGTCCTCTAGGAAAAAAACCAATAGCTCGTAGAAGAAAGAAAATTTTAAGCTCTACAATTTTTATCCCTTGTATTTTTTTCGTAGCACCCTTAGTTTGGCTAGAAAATCCATGTTTTTGGAAAACGTTCAAAGTTGATGATTTTGAAAATGAAGAAAAACATTGAACGCTTTCCATAAACATGGATTTCCTGGGAAAATTAAGGGTGTTACGAAAAAAATCTAGGGGATGAAAATTGTAGAGCTTGAAATTCTCTTTTTTCTCAAACTATTTTGATACCATTTCAACGTATTTTAACCTCATTTGGTACAATTTTTGTCATATTTTGAGCAAATTGAGTAATTTTTCAATGATTTTCACCCTATAAATCGTATCTCTACACTTCAAACTCTTGCTTTCTCCTCGCACTATGCTCAGCATGCATAGAAATCATAAAAGGTCACACACAAATTACATGATCGATCACTATTACATTTAAAACCAACTTTTTTATACACTTTCATCTCATTGTCAGCTACCCTCAAACCACTACCTCTTCGCCATCCGAAAATTCACTCGTTAGAATACGTTCGAAAACTTCGAAAGCGCGAAATTATAAAAGTAAACCCCATCACGCGGCATCGCATCGGTTTGGATATTCAAAGAGGGCGCAAAACGTTCATTAATCTTTTATCTAGTTCACCGTGAAACAAGATGTAAAACGAATTAAAACTGTAGATTAATTTACATGCTTAGCGTACGGTTCGAAAGTGGAAAATTTATAATTTCATAACGATTTTACGTCTCCGCTTTGCACGCTCGCTCTCGTTCGAAATACACGTAGACGTGCGTACAAGACGAATGGTTTTTGCGACGTCTTTGGAAATCAAACTTGTGGCGAAATTGTTTCAGTCGGGATAAAGCGAACTTGCCAAGGCTACGAAAATACTGACAAATTATAAAATTATTTTATACTCTTGATTAAAATATTAATAAAAGATTGTCGACGCGATAAAATATCAAAAAATGTATTTACTTGGAAAAAATTTGCATTTTATGCTCGAATTGGTGATTTGCGCGAGCGTTATTTTTATCAACTTTTCAAGTGGGATTTATACTAAACTTCGGCTTAGAGTTGTGGTCGGGTCGGTATTCGAAATGAAAATCAAACCGAAGAATGAATATTAAAAATGATAATTTTTTTTTTCATTTTCAAAAAGAGAAAAAGAAATCGATGGAATTAGAAGCGAAAAAGTTATAACGATCGAGGTGAATTACCCGGCAAAGTATGAAAAGTTACACGTTAAAAAGTCAGCAGTGTGTAGCTAAAGGGCATCGATAGGATCGGATAGGAAAGAGGAGGGCTTTTAGGTAATACAATTACTACATAATATGTGGTTATGGTAGTCATTCGAGTCGGTGTAAATTTACGCGTTCGGGGTGAATTTGCATATTATACGTAAAGTAGTATCGCGGAGTATTATGTTGGCAAAAGTTTATACGAGATTTTTGGAATTGTTAATAGCACGTACGAATTACCATTCTCATATTGTATGATATCTTTTAGAAAATTGAAACGGGAATTGAATCCGAAGTCCTGATTGAATGGATTAAGTATTGTAAAGGTATTCGGTATCGTTCTCTGGATCGGCCTCTCCCTTCGCCATCGTCACGTCTTTTCGATAAAATCCCGAAGTATATAAAACGAAAACATTTTAATAGCTTTGGCTCCTCTTCTGATAAGTCGGACTAGGCCAGTACTTCGTATATTTATGCAGATTCTTTCGATAATGTTGAATCTGCGGTGGTGGATAATCACGAAGAATAAAAAGGCTCTGGTGTGGTAAGGGTGTCAATCGGCCTGTGGTCGAAATTCAAAATTTTTTTCATGGCTTCCGATTTATTATGGTAAAAGAAGATTTAGAGCTTTGGTGGAATCCTTGGGCTCAACCCCTGGGGGCTGCACCCCCAAAATAGTGATTTTAAGCTAAAAAATTCTATCTCCGCGAGTTTTAAACCGATTTTCACCAAACATGGTATGTACAGGTACTCAAGGGTAATGTTCTGAAATTTTTTCAATTTTTTTCGACCCCTACAATGACCTTG
>FIZU01042424.1:0-13478 GCA_900064475.1 Pseudococcus longispinus | reverse complement strand
GAGATTTTTTGAAATTTTTTTGAAATATCTTGTAAATATCTTGAGATTTATGAAATCTTGAGAAAATCTTGCAAAGGCATGAAAAATCTTGAGGGTTGGCAACACTTTTGTGAACTGATTTTATTTTAGAAATTATATATTTCTGCAAAACCTAAATTATTCTTATGGGGGGGGGGAGGGAGGGAGCTCGAAAAAGTTTTATAGAAATGCTGAATTTTGATTTGATAATTTTGTTAGACACCTTCTTTGATGTTGGACAGTAAATCACACTTCTTAACAAAATTTGTTTATTTCCACGATAATTTTTTTTTTCGATTTATTATTTTATTTCAGTTCTCACTCGAGTTTGTTTCCCTTCAATTTTGAAATTAAACAAAAAATCATCAAAAAGGAATTCGTTCAGTTTTTCGAGATACAAAGTTTTCTCATTCACTTGTTTTTATCGAACTTTTTAGCAAACAATTTCCTCCTTCAATTTTATAGGTAGGCAGCATGTTTACCTTATGATTTTTCTTGGTGGCATCAGATTATTTCTAACAACTATAGAAAATATGCAATATTGATACATCTGAAATTTTGACTATTTCTGAAATTTTTGACAATGAATGAAATTTGTCACTCGTAAAGTATTTGAGCTGGAGGTTTGAGATGACCCAGTTTGAAAATTGGAACAAAAAATTATGAAACTTCTAATTTTTACATTCTGAACTGGAAACTGAAGGATAATTTCAATTGATAGTAACGATCTGGAATGAAAAAAAGGACGAAATAACCCAGAACTGAAAATTTAGCTTTTATTTGTCATCGATATCTTATTCGAAATTTGAGTTTAAATTCAAACACTAACAATAGATTCAAAAAAATGACTTATTTTTGATCCCTTAGTTTCATGGTTTCTTTTTTTCATTTCGAAAATTTTGATTTCGAGAATGAAAAAATTTGGGTAAATTCCATCTGAATTGGAAATTTCCTATTTTTAGATTTTAGCCTTCTAAAAATTCAAATTTTGATTTTTTCCCGCATACCAATGAAATTTTGAATTGTGAAAGAATATCGATATATCGATAATCGTTGGTTGATAACGATATTGATAAATCGATATTTCATTTTTTAGCGATATTTTGCAATACTAACCTCTCATCAATCAGTCTCTGTTCAAGTACGATTTGTTTTGATTTTTTATTGTACCGATGAACAAATAACTGAGAGGATCGTGGGGTATGATTTGATGATTTTTCTTGTTCAAATGTCAAGGAAATCATGGAATGGTCAAATTATGGTACTTTTTTGAATTCAAAGCCAAAAATGACTATTTTGATTAAATAATCTTACGATTTCTTCATTTTCAAAATTTTGAATTTCAAGAATGAAGAATACAAAAAATTGCTTTTTTATTTGGGAAAATTGAAAAAAATTCTACCTGAGTTGGAAATTTTCATTTTTAGATTTTCAGATAATAGAGAGGATCATAGGGTATGATTTAATGATTTTTTCGGTTCAAATGTCAAAGGAATCATGGAACGGTCAAATTATTAACTTTTTTTCAATTCAAAGCCAAAAAGGACTATTTCTGATTCCGTAATTTCATGATTTTTTCATTTTTTAAATTTTTCATTTAAAGAATACAAAATTCAAAAAAATGCATTTTTACTCAGAAAAATTGTAAAAATTCCATCTGAGTTGGAAATTTTCAATTTTTAGATTTTAATCTTCTAAAAATTCCAATTTTTATTTTTTCCTGCACAATTTAAAATTTTTCTCTTCTAGGACAACGTTTCTTTTCTGCAAAAAATTGCTATTCAAATTTCCAACCAGCAATAAATCAGCGATCTAATTTTAAATCGAAAGCTAAGCCCCAAGCTATTAAATTCAAAATACGACCGAGTACGTATTATTGTCTTTGTAAGTGCAGGAGAAACTCTATAAACAAATTCACGCTCGGATGATAGATGGAAATGAATTTTTATTTTTTCTGTTCTCGTATATATATTATTTGCTAACTCCTACGTTATGTTTTTCTGCATGAATTAGCTAATGATAAACAAACGCTCGAATTGGCCTGGAGTGTGTACTTTGTGGTACTTTACGATTCCGAAACTAATTAAAAATTGAAATATTAATGTTTTGGCAACTCCGCTTCGCGCGAGAATATAGGCTAAGAAAATTTTAAATTTGAATACTCGGCCAACTCTCGATGATATTCGCGAGTTGTGGATAATTATATGGTATGGAAATTTCATCACGTATTAGTGCCAAAAACATGTCAGTGTTTCATTTTGTTATCTTTTTTTTCTGCAAGGAAAAGAAAATAACCGTAATTTACCTACAAACTTTTAAAATTTAACAGCGATTATATCATTTCGATTTAATGTTTGATACGTGTTGGTGTACGTAGGGAAATGCAGAAATTTTGATGCCCTAAATAAAGTACATATATTACTTGGCTAAACCCGGTGGCGCGTTATTGAGGACACCATCGAGCATTAAAAACGCGATACTATCTAAATAATGGTAACGGTATTCGAGAGACATAATAATTCGAAATTAATAAATCGATAATAGCTATCGTCGTTGATTTGATTCGTCGCGTCGACAGTGCCAAAAAATCGAGGATATCGTGCTGACAGACATTCGAAGTCGAAATTTTCGTAGCACAGGAAGGATATACGGTTGATTTACTCTTAGTTTCACGTGACACGAGCACGTGCACTTGCGTATGATTTAAATACATGTGGTTTTTTTCTTCTTTTTTTTTGAACTCTCTTCAAATGAAAATATTATACCGACAGCAAGACAAACAAACGTTTATCATTTTCGCTTTGAATAAATAAACGTGTCCGGTGCGATGATCTTTTCTACTCTTTTTACATCTTCTCAAATTATCGAGCTTCCAAGCAGCATTTTTATTTTCATTCTTGCGAAAGATTCCCTTTGTCTTATTGTTTCGCAGCAGGTCAAGCGAGATGGGGCTCTATACTTTACATCAGAATAAATTCTGTAATGAGGTGTATAAATCATGTCACGTGGTATTTGAATACCTAGGGAGTAGGGTACACGTCTGAGGAGGAAATTTTTAGTTTTGATTCTTTTTCCAGCTCATTTCCGCGTAGAAAGGTATGTGCATTAGAAGGAAGTCTTGTGTTACCTTCGTTGACGTGCTTGTCTCTTTCTCGGCTCAAAGCCAACGGATAATTGAGCGTTTTAAAAGGTAAATTTTATGCAGTTTTGGATGCAACCACTAGACAAAGGTATAGAAATTACGTCGTGGTGTCAGTGAGTGAATGTAAAGGTGACGTGATTGTACGGATGAGTTTTCGTGGTGTTGTTTATTTACATTGTTTTTTTCATTTGTCAGAGTAATTTTTGTGTTTTCACTTTTTTGAAGAGTATTTGGCCTTTTATTGGAGTTTTGAAATATTTCGATTGGTAAGGAGAATGAATTTTTATTCAAAATTTTCTGTAAAAATAATATTTTAATTTTTGGAAATGCTGTAAAATTTGCTACACTTATGAATAACCTAAAATTTGTCAAAATATGGTTCAAATTGTTCAAAATAATCATAGAAATTGAGTAAAAAATATCATATGGCTAAATATCGTTGAAATTCAATCACAGTTGTGGAAAATATGAGCAAAATTGATAAAGTTGAAATTGTATGAAATATTGTAAAAATTTCACGGTATTTTGAATATTATTCAAAATAATATGTTAAATTATTGAAATTTAATTAAAATTTACATTGAAATTGATCAATTATCAAAAAATTCTAGTGAAAATATCTCGATTTAATTATTTAAACTGAAAAATTGCTTAAAATGCAACAAAAGTCGTATAAATTTCGTGAAAATTATGAAAAGTTGTTTTCAAAATGGATAAAATTTTGAATAAATTCATTTTTTAATCAATTTTCAACGAATATTGGCCAAATTTTTACCAAGCTTTCAAACAATTCAAACACTTTCGGATGCTTTATTCAAATTTCAAGAATTTTTTTCCACAAAATTTTAAGCATTTTTATACTATTTTTAACAAGTTGAATGTAATTTCAATAAATTTCGTGATACTTCATCCATTTTGGCTTGTAAAAGTATGACTTATGGCAGGGGGGGGGTCATCTTGAAAATTTGTGCGTCACGAATCTGAGTTAATTAAATGATTTTTTGAACTTTGAAAAAATTGAATTTTTGGATTGACTCGTCATCCTTGAAAAAAATTGGGTTTTTGGATTTGGAAAAAATTTCAGAGATTCTAATTTTTTGTCCTCCAGATGAATTTTCATGCTAGAAAAAAAATTGATGAAAATTGACTTCTTTGACTGAATTTTTGGACTTGGAAAAAATTAAAGAAAATAAAACATTTGCCAAACTTGAAAAATTTGAAAACAATTTCAAAGATTCTTACTTTTTGTTACCGAGATGACTTTTTGGACTAACTTTTTGTTCTCTTTGCTAGAAAAAATTATCTTTTGGACTTGGAAAATTTCAGTAATTCTCTTGAGCCAGATGACTTCAGCCATTTGAATAACACGAGATGCAGATAAGTTTTCGATTTAAAAAATTTCAGAAATTTTGTTGCAATTCAACGTAGTGCGACTTTGAAATAACACTACATTTTGAAATATATGCTTTTGTGATGACCACACCTGCGAAGAAGATGACGAAATTTCATGAAGATGTTTTTTTGACATTTTGTCGGACATTTGACTTTTTGAGCTTGAAAAATTGTATAAGGTGGAAAGCAGACTTTTTGAACCTGAAACAATTTAGATTTTTTCAAAATTTGTCTTTTAGACATTTTATGAGATATGATAACATTGTGTCTGACTTTTTGGACTTTGATAGTTTGTGTCAAAAATTGACTTTTTGACATTTTTCCGTCACGAAATTCAACCCTGACTTTAGATATTTTGTCTTACATTCACTTCATTTTGACATAACAGAAAGAGCAAAAGCATATCCCATGTTTTAATCTTTCATAGGTTATGTGGAAATAGAACCGTCGGGGGGGGGGGTATATGTAATTTTTTCAGAATTTTCAATCATTCTTTTGAATTTTTATTAAAATTTAATGGATTTATTTTACATTTTGAGCGTTTTTTCTGTTTTTTAAGGGTTTATTTGATATTTAGACTAGTTTTGTCACCTCTAACACTTCTTTTTACTTTTTCATCAATTTTAACGATCTTTTGATGATTTTTTATGCATTTCAACCAAAATTTTTCAGCAATTTAAATAATTTTTTCTATGTTTTACTCAAATTTAAATAGTTTTTTAAATATTTTAAGCGATATTCATTCCATTTTGAACAATTTTAATGATTTTTCCATAATTTTTTTACTGTTTTTGAATCTTTTTTGCAATTCAATTTTGTTTTCTAATCATTTTTTATTTCGTTAAAAAAAATCAAAATAATTTTGAGTCCTTTTTTTGGAGATTTTAAATAACTTTCTTGCCAATTTCCGAAATGTTGGTGACTTTTCAATTCCAAAAAATTTGAGGTAGTTTCAATTTTTCAGTTCATAAAAATCTTGAGAAATTTTGTTACTTTTTGAATTCGACAATTTTTCCATCATTTGCAATTTTTCAAGGCATCTTTAAAATCAATTTGACAATGGTATTGTTTTTTACTATTGAAATTTTCTCGGACGTTGAAAGTTTGTTTGGAAGTATTCGAGCATTTTTTCGAAGTATTTTGATTGTGTAGTTATTGGATAAAAAAGAAAAAAGAAATACTCCCAACTTCCTTCAACTATTTGGTCAATGAAGTTGGAAAAAAATTGCCAACTTGTTTCATGAAGAGATAAGAGGCGGCCCGAATAGGAGGAAAAAGAACCATAATGTTTATCCGAACACGAAACGTACCCTGATTACGTCGCCCAACACCTCGTAAATCTATTCATTCATAATTAAAGGGTCATGAAAGATTAGCTACGTGCATAACGTCACCGCATTATGCGTACCCTTGGATGATACTATAAGTAGGTCGCTAAGCTGTCTGTTTCCTTTATGATGGAAATTCGTTGAAGAGTTTGTTTCCAAGACACGAACTTCCAGCATTTAAAAAAAGTGTAAAAATTGTACAATGAGGAGGGGGGCAAGGGTAAGACGACAAATACGAATCATTTGATCTGAGAGAATCAGCATAGAATGCTCGCGCATTTGTTCGACAAACATATGGTTTAAAAATGCACATGGCGAAGAACTCTGAGCCGGCGGAGAGATTGGTTAATATTAAAAATACACCAAGGAAGTCACACTTTATTGTTTGATCACGTTCTGTTGCGCGACACGCCAGAAAAAATTTCAACTCTTTTGAATTTATTCAGTTCGAATGGCAGCACTGTTAATGACGTTTCACATGCTAATTCATCCGTAAACCTAAAAGTCCGCAGTAGTTTATGTAATGCTCCCGCGTCGAACTTTTTTTTTTCGGTGATTTTCGCGATCACATTGGATTTTGACCGGTTGAAATTATCGATAAGGATGTAATCAGCTGACGTACAGTGGTTTGTTTTGCGTGTGATGTTAATTTTATTACTTAGTTGAACGGTATCGCCTGACCTGAGAAGAGTTATTGAAATTTTTCTCTTACTTATGGATGTGCTCGACTTTGGTTTAGAGGACGTGCAGTCTTGGTATGGTGTCGCGATACGCGATGGAATTACTGTAAATAGAGCTTTGTCACCGGGGTTAGATTTTAATTACGAACGTTTTACTTAATTACGATTTGTGCGGTTATTATCGACGATGTAAACAGTGTTATCGCGATGAGTAGGCTTAGTTGTTGATCTGGTTGTTGTGCAAGTTGTAGAAAAGCGCTTTTTTTTCGAAGCGGTTTGTGTGTGTCTATAGTTGACGTGAAGTGAGGTTTCAAAATGGGAGCGTTGCATTCGAAAAAAGACAAAATCCATTTGAAAAATGAGCACAAAAGTAAATACTGCGGAAACATCAAAATTTATTCGAATTGTCTAAAAGGTAATTGGATTTTTACGTTATTGGATTACATTACCTACTGTTATTACGTGTATTTGTATTTTGAATGTTAAATGGTTCGTGTCGACCTTTATAACTCTTAAGTGTGAATTAGTTATGTCGCACGTCATATTTTTAGCTATGATTATCGAATTGATTTAAATAAGGAGTGATTATTTACGTCATTTGGTCTCATTTCGATTGATTGTTCAAATGCAGTGGTTAGAAAATCTCGATCGAGTACGTGTTTCTTCTTGAAAATGTTTCGTAAAATATTTCTATATCGAATCTTTCGTAAAGTGGCATGTTTCCTCTTCATTTTCCGTCCTCATTATTTTCATCATCTTACATGAGCCTTAATTTGAAAGAATTTCTGTGAATGCAACAGGTCCATTGCGATTGGTAACAATTTCAAGGCATTTGAAGAAGAATAAGATTTTAAAATATTCGCAATTTGGTGGAGTAAAATTTGAAAAACTCTGGAAGAATCGAACTAATTTTTTGGGGAAATGTAAAAAAAATGAATTTTGCCCCCCCCCCCTCCCATGACGTGTCAAAAAAATGGTCTTTCAAACTCATTTTTCATACGTTTATCAAAATTTTATTTTTATTTCTTCAGTTAACTAATCAAAAAACTTTATTTTCGAACGATTTGTTCAGCATTTTGTTATCGTTCACGAACGATTTTACGGAAATTTCGAGCTGAAAATTTGTGAATGATTCTATTATGTATTTCGAAGAAATTATTAAAAAATTCCAAACAGGATCATATCAAGTTTGATCGTTCGCGAACGATTTGTTCAATGTATTGTAATCGTTCACGAACGATTGATGGTAATTTCGAACTGAAAATTCACCAAGGATTCATCAAGTTTGGTCGTTTGCGAACAATGAATGCAATTTTGAAGAAAATTGTCAAAATTTGATTCACTCAGTGTTCAATCGTTCGCGAACGATTCAATTGACCATTTTCTAATCGTTCACGAATGATAAATAAGACCTCTGAAAATCTGTCATGATCACTCGAGAATTGGATGAAAAAATATCTTGAAAAGTTGTAAACTTTTTCGTTTCTGAACATATGAGTGACCGAAAAATCTGCTGTAAAGTTCGAGAACGACTGATTATATTTTTATACTAATCATTCACGAACGACTTACTCTCTAATTTCAAATTTACTCATTTTAATTTAATTCATTCTTGCGAAATTTTCAAATATTGTGTGAACGACAATTTATACTTTTTCACAAATCGCTCGCAAACGAAAGGATCAACTTTTGGAATTACTTCACTGAATCGTTTTTCTAAAAATTTTCGAATCATTCACGAACGACGGTACATCCGTATTTTTGTGAGTTACCTGGAAAATAATTTTGCATATTTTAGTTAGCACTTCTTAAAAAACGATTTTTAGGATTTAGTCATTTTGGAACGATTCGTTCGAAATATCAAGAATCATTCACGAACGACTGAATTGGTTTTCAAGTGAGTTTTTCTTGAAACCTACTTGTATTAATCATGTTTCAGTTCGAATTTGCTTCAAAAGTGATATTTTGGATTTATTCGTTCCTGAACGATTCGTTCGAAAAATCACGAATCGTTCGCGAACGACTGAATCGGTTTTCAAATGAGTTCATCTTGAGAACGATTATGTATTTTTCAGTTGAAACTTGCTTAAAAAGTGATTTTTAAGATTCAGTCGTTTTTGAACGATTGGTTCGAAATGTCATGAATCATTCGCAAACGACCGAATCTGGTTTCAAATGAGTTGTTCTTGAAAACTATTTCTATTATGCAAGTTTCAATTCGAATCTGATTCGAAAGTAATTTTAAATATTTATTCGTTCCTGAACGATTCGTTCGAAAAATCACGAATCGTTCGCGAACGACTGAATCAGTTTTCAAATGAGTTCATCTTGAGATCGATAGTGCACATTTCAATTAAAACTTACTTCAAAAATTATTTTTAGGATTTAGTCGTTCTTGAACGATTCGTTCAAAATATCATGAATCATTCACAAACGACTGAATCGGTTATCAAGTAGGTTATTCTTGAAAACTACCTGTATTATGCATGTTTCAGTTCGAAATTACTTCGAAAGTGGTTTTCGGGATTTAGTTGTTCTTGAACGATTCGTTCGAAAACTCGTGAATCGTTCGCGAACGACTGAATTGGTTTTCAAATGAAGTCATCTTCAGATGATGACGTATATTTCAATCAGAAGTTACTCAAAAAATGATTTTTGGGATGTAGTCGTTCTTGAACGATTCGTTCGAAAACTCATGAATCGTTCGCGAACGACTGAATCGGTTTTCAAATGAAGTCATCTTCAGGTGATGATGTATATTTCAATCAGAAGTTACTCAAAAAATGATTTTTGGGATTTAGTCGTTCTTGAACGATTCGTTTAAAAACTCACGAATAGTTCGCGAACGATCGAATATTTATTCTAGTGAGTTGTTCTGTAAAACGATTGTACATATTCGAGTTGGGAACTTTTTCAATAATAATTTTGAGGATTCGATCATTATTGAATGATTCGTTTGAAAAAATTTTAATCGTTCGCGAACGAATCAATTGATTAATGTGATTTTTCATCTTGAAACCTCGAAATTATCTCTCATTCGTTGATTTTGGCCCAAATTTTTACCCTTTTTTCCTTCAATTCGACAATTACGTCTCTATTATCGACATAAATCACAACACGAGCACGAAAACACCAACGACTACAACAAAGCACCGCCAACGCAATCCCAGAATCCATTTTGTTACGTGTACTCCTTCTTTTATGTCGTTCATTACCGTACAATTGACTCGGACGGATATTTAATGCAAATGATCGACAAGGAACAATGAAGATTTTACACAAATGATGCGCACCCAAGCTCGTCGTAATTTTTTTGCGTTTCTTTTCATCTAACGAATCATTCACCGTGTATCGAATTCGATAAATCTCAGTCACGTCGAAAAAAAAAAATCTGTAACCTGAAACTCATCAATTTTTCTAAACATCCAATCTCGCCTCTGCCTCTTGAGTAATTTTTCGTTTCATTTAATTTTTCAGCCAAGAAAGCGTCGACTTTATTGTGCAGTCCATTAAGCGAAGGATCCGTTCCGTGCGTACCTCTTCCATCGAGCCAATTAAATGGAAAAGATTCGGCTAAAATTTCAACGCTGCCGCGTACCAAGGCTAACCTAAGTGAGTGAAATTTAGTTACCATTTACCATTAAAAAATTTCACCTTCTAATGGATATTTCCTATATTCGGCGAAGTGAATGTTTTGTGTGGGTCGGTGTGTACTCTACGTGCGTTAGTTCGGTGTCAATATTGGGATAATGTAGCCTTAGGCGATTTTTCACCTAATGCCGAATAAACACTCTCGAAAAAAAATTTCACGCCGTGGTCAATCGAACGAGAGGCTTTAGTCTGCGACGTTTACGTATGTTTGTCACGATCGAATCGTCGATCGCGGTTAATTTACATGGATCTATGCTGTAGCACCGTTAAAGTCGCATCCTGCGCTGCGGTTTATCGTCCTAGTACGCTTTATGGCAGCGACCAGAGCTATTAAACGAATATTAAATATTTACCGGTTATAGTATCGGCTCGATTATTTGTATTGCTCGAGTACTCGGCTCGTGCTCGTTTTATCTCCATCCTTATTGTGAGTAATCGTCCGATGAGTATTGTTTATTTATCTTGTTCGTATAGAAATACGAGTATGGGTTTCGATAAAGGGTACTGGCTCGATGAGCGATAAATGTGAGAAATTTGTATCGAGATGAGATAGGAGAATGGAGATATTTTTATGCCTGCGCAGTTTTTTCGCCATAGTCGAGAATATTATACATCTTTCCAAGCAAAAATACTAAGACGAGAGAAAGAAGTCGTAAAGTTGTGACAGCTCGCTGAGATACTCGAAGATATAAAATACAGATGTGTTTGTGCGAAAGTATTTCCATACAACGCCATGTACTCTATATGTTAATAGATCGTTAAATACATAACTTCCTTTTGTATTATTGAATTGGGTTCATTGCGGTGGATACTGGTAAAGTACCCTATTACCATATTCCTGTTTATTGGCCATATTCCGCGTTCACGACCGAAGGAGATACTCGTACGTATAGTATAAAGATATAGAGAAATACTCATCTGCAGCGAGCTGATTGATGTTGGAGGTTGTTGCTGGCGAATACGAAGATTGAAGACTTTGGCGTGTGCTGCTGGGTTGATACCTATGCGAGAAACTTTGTTCGCCAATTAGATACGTTCACGTTCTAATTAAAAAATGATATACGATTGGCGAGATTATGAAATGCATTAAAGTTATACGACCTGTTGGTGTGGTTTCACATCGCTAAAGTTTTATATATATATAGATACTTGGATGTGTCCCCTTCGCCTTCCATGTGCATTCTGCCTTTATCTATCCATATCCATAGTATACGAAAAGTTTTCGAATTTTAAGTTCGCATGTTACACCGACTTTTAATGATTCTATTAAAGAATTTCACTTTCTATACACGCGATATTGTGTTGTATCGTAATTGGTTATGTATCGTTTGGGCGATAGTGATCTGGAGTGCGTGCTAAATTGCCGTAGAATTATGCTAAAATGCTAGAATGGCGATGATAGCGAGATGAGTTTTGGCTGATGGAGGTGCACGTGAGATTACTGGTTGGAAGGGTTGTAGAGAGGTTTTCAAGATTTGGGGAGGAGCTCTGGAGTCTGGATATTGGAAGAGATGATGGAATGGAATTGACTGGGGTGGAAAAATATTTTTCAGGAGGGGATGAAATTGATTAATTTTGGGATCAAATAACCAGAGTCGCGTTTTTCATGATTATCTCAGTCTATATTTTTCAATTTTTTCAAATTCGTTGACTCGTAGTGATAAAAAAATTGAAGATCATCTGTTTCTGTCATCTTTTCAACACCTTTGGCTTATACATTTTTTGCTTCGCAAATTTGTGACCCTTTCTTCTACTATGAATTTACCCCTCCCCCCAATATCCATGTTGAAATAGACACATTTCAGAAGATATGAGGAATAAATACAGGACAAATCGTTTTAGCTTAGAATATGCTTTTGCTATGGGTAGTAATCTCTCGGAAAAGCTGACGAAAATCCTTAACGAAATTTCGTCACGGTGACTTTTCGACATTATGTCAGACTTTTTTGGACTTGAAAAAATTTTCAGATTTTCATTGATTTTGAGACATTTTGTCAGAATTTTTTGGACTTGAAAATTTTTTAAGAAAATTTAAATCAGACATAAAATACAATGAGCAAAAGCATATCCTATGTTTTATAGTTTCATGGGCAGTATGGAATTGACGAATGCTTTTTTGCATGTTTTTCGGAAGTTGGTTGTGTCTAGACTTCAAAACAATTTTATGAAAATTTCATCCCCTTACTCAACCACTACTATCAAGGTGTCTAACAGGTGCTGAAAGTGCTGAGAAAGTCCTCCATTTGACAAAGTGGTGCAGAAAAGCAAGAAGGTGCTGAAAAAATATTGAATTTGGCTCAAAAGTTCTGCAGTTTTCATTTAAAATTCATTAAAATTTTTTTTCCAGTTTATCAATTTGAAGAAATTTTAGCTTTTGAATTTCTTTTTCCACAAAAATTGTCATCTTCGTTTTGCTCGGGCTCAATAATTAGTTAATTACTTATTTAAACGACCTTATAATGGACACTTTAATGATTTCATATAAAATCACATTCTCTCCCCCCCCCCCTCCCTCCCAAGGAACTGCCTGACTACGCTATTGATAAATTCAACTTATTCCATACTCTTGGGAGGGGGGCTAGCTCGTTAAACTTGGAAAATATCCTGTAGAAGATGTTATAAAATTATGATAAATTCCTGCAAAAGAGTTGAAAAAGTACTGAATTTTGATTTGGAAATTTTATTAGACACCTGGATTATTCTCTAATTGGCCTTGAAATGCCCTTGAATCGAACTATATTCAAAGCAGTTTGAATATTAACATAACATTTTTTTGAAATTTACTGACGATGATCTTAGTATAGAAGTTTTTACCGAAAACTTCCATTGAGATCCATTTTCCGCCATAAAGTACCTTCTTGTTCATGGGTAGATACTTCGAAAAAAATTAATTTTTGGTGTTTGTATTTTCGATGAAAAATCGAAAAAAAAAATTATTCTCGAAAAAATTTGTTTTGAAATAACAGAGTGTCTACAGATCAATGAAGTCAAGGAAGTCAAAAAAGAGTCGATGATTTCAAAAAGGGGTCAAGGAAGTTATGAAAAAGTCAATGATTTCACTAAAAATTACGACGTCATGGAAAAGTCAATGATTTTATTGTTCAGGTCCATTTTTTTTGACGTTTTATTGGGAAAAATTTTGATTTGTGGTTATAATTTTATTAATTTGAATTTTTCAAAAAAAATGTTTTTACCTGTTACCTGTTACCTGTTGTTTTCACGTGCCATGTACTGCCGCTAGGCCAGAGGCACGGGATAAGAAGGGGG
>FIZU01042417.1:0-17449 GCA_900064475.1 Pseudococcus longispinus | reverse complement strand
AAAAAAATTCCATTATGAAATTCAATCACAAAAATCCGTTACGATCACTTTTGGACACTTTGTCAGACTTTTTTGGGCTTGAAAAATTTCAAGAAAATTTCAAATATCCCGATTTTGTGGATTTCAAAAATTCAATGAGCAAAAGCATACCCCATATTTTATAGTTTCATGGGTAGTATGAAAATGGCCAGAAATACAACTCAAAAAAACTAAGATAAAATTTGAAAAAAGTAAAGAGTATTTCAAAAACACCACCTCCTCACTTTATGAAGCTACTACCACTCTACATTACCAAATAGAAGTTTCAAACAAAAGGATTTTCCTAGTATCATCATTACCTAATGATGTAATGAATTAATTAATTAAGGAAAAATGTTTGCTCCAAAAAAAATTGAATGTGTTTTTCATTGTTTGGTAAAAAATATTATGAACTATTAAACGAAATCTTATTACCAACATTTAGAGCTAGATATCACTTCGAACGAGTTATTTTCGATATGGAAAAACACGTTTAATTATTCATTCATTTACTCGAACTATAGCAGCAAAAACATCCGCGACATTTAAATCAACGTACAGACGTCAGTACCAAACGAAAGATTAGATAAAAACGCATACAAAGCTCACACAGCTTGGTGCTAATTTCATTAATTTACACCTTCCACAACACCATAACTCGATCATGTTTAACATTTTTATGGAGATATTATTTTCATACAGTTAATGTACAGCTAATCTGTTAACTCTATTTTATTCAAGTTCAATAAAAATTTTATCGTTTTAATTTTCGTCGTTATTATTTATATAGGTCGACTAGATGCTTTAAAACCTTTACACGCAGGTAATTCCCAAATTGGGCCGAAATTTTCTGCCAACGTTAGTAAACCTGGTCTGCGGTCTTCCGAGTAATTAATACGGGATAATTTTCGAGCGTGAAAATTTTCATATTTTAAAACAAAAAGAAACTTTAACATATAAATTTTGTTGACTTTTTTGCAAGTTGGACCGCTTTAGTGTTGTTTTACGAGCGTGCTCATCTTGGGGTGAATAAATTTCCCAGTAATTAAGAAATTTCTTAATGGAAAATGAATTATGGAAATGATTCTGTAATTCATTTATAGCCTCGTTCGAAATGATGGGAAAAAAATATTCGGGATAGCGAGGTCGAAAATTTACCAAAATTTACTTTTATTATTGATATAACGAGTAAAGAATGTTCTGAAAGTTCATTCGTTGGCGAAACTTTTAATGGTATTTAAACAGATCGAAAAATAACATTTTTAATTCGCTTCAGATAAAACAACGAAACGTGAATCGTATGAAATATCATTACAATAAGATTACAAGATGAGTGAGAGAGAGGGCAAGAGGGCAACGTAATTCAACTGTACTCTCATCATACTACACCGGAAAGAAAGTTTATCTTATTTTATACAAAAGCATGTAAATTTTCTACTTTTTTTTCATCGAGCACATTCGACTTCGAATGCTTCTCCGTAGTTCTACTAAAATGATTCATTTTTCGGTAATGTATTAGTTGGCTAGTTATACCTTTTTATTGCTAGGAATCATACTCGTACAACTCGGTGATAATTCAGTGACGTACGAACGAATATCGTAAAAAATATTAAAATGCCAACTCGACGCAGTTATTTAGCATTTTCATCAGCAATCTACTCGTAATTAAATCACGATGAATTTATTGCTTTCGAGGAGTTGTAAAATTTACTCTAACGAATTCCAAAGCAAAGAATTGACAAAGTATGAAAAATATAATACGAAAGTATTCCATAACGATGCAATATTTTCGCTATCGATGATCGCGTAAATCTGCATTAATTTTTTTATCGATTCCTGGTCTCGTGAAACGTAATTCTCATATCATTGCTTATCGCAATAACCAAACACCTTTTGGCGAAGCTTTTCAGAAAACCGTTCGTAATACTGGTTTGCTTTGTACGAGTTACAAAGTTGGTGAAGTTACGCGGATTATTTTTTTCCATAGAGCCTTGATCACTTCCGGTAAACACATAATCTCCTGGTTTATTCAATCGGATTTACTCGACGATAACGTTTGAGAAAATATGCTTCGTGCTTGAGACGAGAATTACTGAGGATGGTAAGCTTTAAAAAGAGCAAGTATCGGGGTGGGAACTTGGGAAGATGAATTAGGCGAGATAATGAGAAAATTTTTCAATCGACTTCGGTCGACCAAACAACCAAGCTCGACGATCACGAGGTATAATTAATGGCGAAATATTTGCTCAAAGATGTAAATTTGAATTAACATCGACGATATGACAGTCTATTTGAGTTTTTTTCACAGATATACATTTGTTCAAATATCACTATTACGAGGAAAAATGATTGATTGATGAATAATGAGTCATCTGGTGCATTGATAATTTCAGTTCGAATTTCAAGAAAACCAATTGATATGATTCGCGTGCAGTTAATTAATCATCGAAAATACCTTAACCTTGAGTATACAATGAATACCTATATTGGATGGAAGATGCATCTGCGGCTACATGGGGTTGTCTCCAACCAAATAGAAAAATATACTTATGGTAAATGAGGCGTCAAAGCGTAACGATTGTTCTAAACATATAGATTTTTTCAGTTTATATCAATTGGAGCACAGTAAAACGAAACATGAATTTACAGAATAGACCGACAGAAGAGCAAAATCAGATGGTAAAAATGACAAATCACGATCGAAAAATGACAATTGTTACTTTGGTAACGGGAACGTACAAATTCACTCATCGATTTCGAGCAATATCCGTTGATAAAATAGCGGTACTACACGAGCGAATTAATCATGCCACCCAGATGAACCGAATAAGAGTATGAACTCATCCTTTGGTAAATAAGCCGCGGCATTTACGGAAGTAACTGTACGAAGATTATGCATCAGGCCTATAACACGAATACAGATATTATTCGAGAAATACTTGTAAATATTTCGATTCAGGTAAGTATATTCGAGATGTGGATAAATATCGATATGGTCAACTTTCGGTAAGTGGACGAGTTGTCGGTACGTTGCGTGGAGAAAACAAACACAATAAGAAGCGATCGGTTCCGGTTATATGTAGAAATTTAACTTACCCAGCCTTAACTCTCCAAAATTACCACATCCTATTTTTTTGCCAACTCTGAAATTTGGTCCAACCATCAAAATTCCAGTGTTAGAAGAAATACTGTGTCGGTGCATGCTGGTTTTTGTTGTTGATGCGTTCCCCGTTTTAGATAATCGTTTTCCAGGTGTGTCTTCCCTAGTTTCTTCTCTATCCTTGTCTCTTTTCTGCATTCTAATTTCAATACATTTTATTTAACCGAACGTAACACACAACAAAATCACCACTTAGCCCGGGTCTTAGGGCACAAAAGACCCTAGGCATACACATCGTTAATTTACCAAACAAAAATACGTAACGACATAAATAAAAAAAAACAATAGCTAGATGAAACTATGACGCGAATATTATTAAATTAATGCACACAATTTCATAGCAAAAAAACTTAAGTTTAAAAATCGACTTAACGAAACATTAACTCACATCAACTCAACAATGAAAAATTTACTATTGCCATTTTTTATCTGGTGTCTTTTCCGAAGGTCTTTCTTTCCCAAATCAAGATCAAGAATCACAGACAGAGTGCAGCAATGTACATCGAACAGAGCGCAGCACCGAATATCACGCAATACTAGCGTTTTTATTGGGGAAAATGAGAAGCTGGCGGATTTATTTTTTTATTTTTTTTTTCAAACGAATCTGGCTAAAAAATGAATTTAGGTGGTCTCTAAAAATTTATTCTGCGTTATGTACGCGCAAAAATTTAAATCTGCAGGGCTTGAAATTCAATTTTATATTTCTAATTTATTTATTTGCGGTTCATTTACTCTAAAACGATACCAACAACTCGAACTTTTCATATCCTTGTTCCAGAAATCAAAAAGGAGCGAGGAACATTGTACTTTTGAAATCCTCAATGAGATATTTCTGTCATTGCCCATCTCCACTGTGAAATAATTTTTATTCAGTGCTTGTTGCTTTATATCTACCTTTTAGATTTGATTACTTTTTGTTAGATTGATTGTATTGAACCGACGAAATTCGTGATTCGTGAAAACATTATTTTCGTTCCAGTTTTCACTAACCAAATGTATGAAGCTAACCTAAGAGTCATCCAACCAATGAATCATTATCATCCTCAAACGTGTCAAGTTTGAAATATAAATTCTTGTAACACATTAAGACTCTTTTAAGATGGATCACCGTGCAAGATCAATGAAATCATTCTCTAAAATGATGAGCTATATAAACTAAAATGGAGAACATTGAGAAGTATATTTCTATCAATTCATACATGAACGAAACTTCTAAAACATCATACTTGAAACCTAAAATGAACTTAAGTTTTTCCTTGACAATTCAGAAGCTACTTTAATTCTCCTTTCTTTCTTTTCTTACACTAGCCAAAATTAAATGAGATGACAGGAATAAAACTGTACAATTTATTTCCTATTTTCAGTTTGCTGGGGTAAAAATATTCCATCGAGAGTAAAAATCATTACGAATAATATTGATTTTCCATAAGATACAGAATTATGTAATTAGGATTTATAAAAACAAGAAATACATTCGATTTATGAATTCATAAATAACTGATATCATGCAACACTTGACATTGGTTCAATCGTTATTCATGCATAATGACTGACACAGTCGAATAACCAATCAGCAATTGAAACGATAGCTTACTCACGAAAACCGCTTTCTTTCATTCTTGCAAACGTATTAAATATTGCTGCCGGTTAGAACATTCGATTTCATTCTATTCTCAAAAATTAAAAACAAGAGAATATTTTTCGACGACTAAAAATCAATAAATTGCTTTAGATGGTTCATAGGAGGAAATTAGGATACACCACAAATTACTAGACGTTATCGATACTTTAAGTACCTATAGTGAATTAGTGACGTAATATTCGATATGAAATTTTTAAACCATAAACTCATCAACGCAAACTGCTGATACGACCACGATGCTTATATTTGTTTTGTTTTTTCCCAAACCATGTCACATAGTTGACTTCGACACAACGAAAGATTTCCATTTTAAAAGTTTTAATTAATAAATAAAATATATCCAATGAAAAAATATATATATGTAAATATATAGAGCAAACTGACTTTAAATAGCAATAATAATATGAAAATACACAATAGCCGAATCCCAAGGTTTTTAAATACATAAGTCATTGAAGTTTCCATTGATAAGCTTGCAGTGTTTTCAAAGGTATAAATGATGAAAAAGTACTGATATACATTTTTACATGAGACGGGCAAATGTTCCACCGCTACTAATTTATTTCAATGAAATGACTATTTCGATCCAACGAAAAAAAAAGAAGGGAGAAAACGCCGTATTTGGGAATAAATATTTAACAAATAAGCTACATGAAACAATCATTATTATATCTAATAAAAGAAAAAAATATAAAACTTTTAAGAAATCCAGGAAAGGGTCAAAACATGTTACTGGTATGAATCAATACAGAAAGGAATGTTAACTATGAGTTAGTTGACCACCGCCGGATAAGAGCCTTTCAACTGCAGCATTTACATCACCGAAGGTAGCTATTAATGCTGAAACAAGAAACAAAACTTATCAAGGTTAATTTGACGAATACGAAGAGATAAAAAAATTCGTGATAAGTACGAGTAAAATCGCCGACGGTAAATTTTAGCGACAAGTTGTAATTGTCGAACTTTGAACATAAAAAAATGTATGATCCGATTATGAAATCGAAATGTTTCGACAAAGAAGAATCGTAATCCTGTTATTGACCATGTGACTATTTACTCTGTTAAATAATTCACTTCGTCATTCCATTCGTAAAATATTACTCACGACATGACAAATTACCTTGTAAATTAGCCTCTCTATTCAAAAATCCCATAGCCGTCAGCTGTTCGAGCTGCGATCGATAGCGTTCTTCTGGTGGCGTATTATTTGCTGCGGCACCTTGTTGGGTACCCATGTTGGCCAGCTGCAAAAATAATCGCAGAAGGTTAACTTCAAGTCGTACGAAAATTCTAATCGAAAATGAAAATAAAATTACCATTCTACTCATGAACTGAGAAAATGCGTCGTTCTGATTTTGACTATCTGTGGTGGTTGTAGTACTACTGGTGGTCGTTGATGATGATGTTGTAGTAGGAGAACTATCAGTAGCAGTTGCTGGTGCAGCAGTGGTTGTAGCAGCGCTGAAAGGTTGTGTAAACATTGGTGGCAATGACTGGTTAATACCAAGACTAAACATACGAAATACGAGTATTTAAAACTTGTAATTCCATTTGGGCTAATCAGATGCTTCGATTAATACCTATTCGCAAATCCGGGAGCCGACGTTCTCAATTGTTCTAAACCTTGTTGAATTTGCTGCAGAGCTGACAAAGCGTTTGGATTGGTAATGACACTTTGAATTTCCGGATTTTGTAATTGTCTAACGAAATTCGGCATCATTTCTCTCATTTGTGACTAAAATTCACAACACGTTAGATAACCTACAGCTACTGAATTCGATGATGAAAATATACTGAAACACTCACTTGTAATTCGGGATTTGAAGCGAATAACGGATTGGTACCGATTACAGACGAGGCGACTTCAGGATCAGCTGCCATGGCTTGAAGCAGCGATTGAGTATACGGAGCATTCAACATGTTCTGCATGGTTTGAGGATTTCTCATTATCTGTTGCATTACATTTTGCATCATCGCATTCCCAAATAAACCACCAGACGCGCCTCCTCCAGTTCCAGTAGCATTTGGACTCTCACCAGTCGGAGTAGCATTGGATGCGGCGTTATCACTACCGGGATTCCAGGGATTAGGTAACGGATTTCTGTTTTCTTGGCCTAGTTGAGGATTAGCTCCTAAAAAAATAATAACGAAAGTGAGAACTTTTCAAAATAAAATATTCGCGATTAAAATACCTTCTGCAGTGTTTCCTCCAACTGCGTAAGGATTTCGTCCTAGCTGTTCCGATGCTGCATTTAGCAGTGGTTCTTGCACTTCACGATACATTCGCTGTAACGCGTTGAATCCGCCTAAAATTGAACAAAGCGTTAGAATAATTCGATATTCAATAGAGGAAAATTATCGGTAACGTACCTGGAATAGATTCCAAATTCGATAACGCACGATCTTGAGTTCTCATCAACTCTTGTAACATGGATGGATTTCTGGCCATTTCCATTGTTTGTCGTAATAAGTCTGGATTATTCAGCATATGATTTATTTCAGGATGATGCTAAATAAATCACCACCATTAGTACAACAAATCAATGATAAAAAGTTAAATAACTGTCACTATTACTTACTTCAATTATATCTTGCATTTGTGGATTAGATAATAACATCTGTCTCACATTATTAGGATCATTCATCAATTGCTGTACAATTGGATTATCCATGACTTGACGTAAGGCATCCGGATTCGATAATAAAGTCTGTTGCATTCTTTGTTGCAATTCTGCGAAATTTCCACCTAAGCCCATATTTTCCAAACCAGATAATCCGCCGAATGCTCCCAATCCGAAAGGTAAACTCGAATTTCCTAAATTTGAGAAGTTCGAAATTAAAACCTATAGGTTACGATCGAAAACACAGTAATACCAGATGGTAGATTGGATGATGAAATTAACCTGTAGCATTCGTTGTAGGAGTTGAACGAGTCTGATTATTCTCCGGTCCTCCTGGTTCAGTAGCTCGTGAACTAGTTTTAATAACCAAATGTACGGTAAGACCATTTTTAACGTTGTGCGACTTTAGGGTTTCGTGGTCTTTCATAATTTTGCCAGCAAATATTAAACATACTTGATCTTGCTGAGCACTAAACTTCTGAGCAACGATTTCCTTAAACTGAAAAAATGCACAACAAAACAAACGCGATAGAGATAAAATAAGTCAAAAGTGGATGTACGAAGGAAAATATTAGCGAGATGTAAAAGCCAGCTTTCATCAGAAATAACAATTATGGAAGTGATGAGTAATCTACGTAAGCCATGTGTAAAATCCATTTAGGCACTTTGAAATTACTCGGTAATTCTACATGATGCGGTTGATTGCTGTTAATTGAAAATTACGTATCAGTGAGTAAGAAGTGCCACGAATAATATGTACTTACATCTTTTATCGAAGCATCTTCTTCAACTTCCACGACATGTTTGTCTTTGGGAGTTTTAACAGTGATAGAAATCATTTTAGGTTTGGTTTCTTCGTCAGCCATTGTTTTAATCGAATTATCACAAAAATGATACGCAACTATAGAGAAGAACGAACTTCTTTAATGAAAACGACAACCGAATACAACGGAACGCCTATTATTAATTTTCACAAGTTGATTTAAGTTCAACTTCGAGAAATTCTACGCTAGATCGTCTATGATGTGAAATCAGTAAAAAAATTTATTTATTGACCTTCTTGGAAAAAATTATTACGTTTTCGGTTTTCGTTTTGAATAATCATTCTATTCTGTATGTAGCGCTCTCTTTCTGAAAATATATATACTGCGAGAGTAGAAATGCGATTCAGCATTTTTTAATTTTTTTAAAATCGCTTGTTTGTTGTTTTGCGTGAAGTGAAATCAAAGTAAGTAGTCATTATTCAGCAAAAAATCGTTCACGTCTTATTCATTTGACATTTTACTTATTATAACATTGAAACTGAATTCTTGCTTACATTCGTAGCTTACATTTTACTTTACTGAGAACTGAAGAATAAATCGATGTCAAGATCCACTTTTTGGAAGTAGGAATCCCCTCTTGAAAACAAATGGAAACGAACGAAGTGTTAATTAAATTGTCTAGTTTAATATATTCAAAAAATGAACATAACCATTCTAATATGTATTCTCTATAGAAGCTGTTACAAGTTATTTTCAAAATGAAGAATTTTGAACGCCGATGGCTATCGACTTTGGTCAACAAATTTTATATTTTGTTTCTACATGGTATTATTAGTTTGTACTTTTCCTCTGCTAGTTTTTCTGATGGCCAATATATAAGGGAGGAGAAACGCGGACTCGTTTTTCCAGTGTTCACTGTAATGCAGGTGAGCCAGTTGAACTTTAAGTTGATAATATATAATTTTGAAAATTATGTATGTATGTAATTAAAATCGAAAATGATTCCAGTTTGCTGTGGGTTTAGCGGTACCAGCTCAAATACCAAATAGAACAGTGGCGACGAATTTAGGAGTGTTGTCAAATTTACCATTACCCAGTAAAATTAATCAATTATACCCTTACAAAGGAAAAGGTCGACAGCTCACTCATGATTTTTTATATGAATCTTTATCAACAGCTTGGGATTGGTTGGTATTATTTATAATACGTAACCTATGCACAAAAAAATTCATAATATACAAATTTAAGCTATATTTAAGCGTTTCTCATTTGTCGACTGTCTGTTTCACAGGCGTAATTCGAATGGAAAAGAATGTATATTAAAAACTATTTGTCAAGTATCAAGTAAAAATTATTCCAAGAACGGAGAATTAATTTTCGATGTATTGCGTTTGTTATTTTCGTAAGTTTTCAAACTCAATATAAATTATCTTCAGGTTCATAAAAGTAAAAATGGGTTGGTTTGCTATAATAAGTTACATTGCAAATAATTTTTCAGGCCTTCAACGCTAAAATATCCAGTCGCCAAAACACATTACATGATTGCCGAGCAAATAGGTAGTACATCCAATCGCTCGTGCACTGAATTATATCCATTGTGCAGTCATTCGATAATAGATTTAATAGTTAATTAACGATACACTGTCATGAAACATTTTATAAAATACATTTAATTAGCATTCTCAATAAATTTTTTCTATTCTATTCGTCACTTTTTCAACACGTGTAATAAGAACTTATGAGATTGAGAAAGTTCATTGTTCTACTTGAATCTCAATTAACATAACTTCGCTAATTTGCTGTTCCAAATGTGAAAAAGTAAGAAAACATACTCGTTCAACTGCATTTTATGTTTTCCGGTAATTGTGCGAAATTCGTCATTTCCTCATTCAGATATATCTCAACTGAACTTCAATGCGGGGATTTATATTACATTTAATTTCTACAATAATCTTGATTAATTTACGAAGTAATGATATTCAGGTGACTGGAACTTCAGATCATCAGAGAGCATTAGTAATTTCAAACGGAGGATTTGTAAAGGTAAAATATATTAAAATTTTATTTGTTCCAAGTTCTCAATATGTGATGATAAATTTTAAAGATGTGCGTATATTTCATTACGAATATTTCATAGTTTATTGTAGGTTTGTCGGTGCCATTAGAATTACCAATCAGCGTAAACTTCATTCAAAATATACAATATCAGTATGGGATGATTGAAAATGCTACTCAGCTGTCCTATTTAAATTTATTACGATCGAACGAAAAACTCAGCTTGTCAAGAAATACTGCCTATAAATTTATAACAAATATGTGGGATAGGTATTTTGACCAAATTAATTACAGTGATACAAAAATAAACAGATAATCGTAGAAAAATTTTCCTTTATAGCATAGGGTCTAATGGTACTGCTTGCATACTTCAAATGATTTGCGGTATTGGGAAATACTCTTTGTCACACGAAGGAATCTTAGGAGAAATTATTGATACGGTTTTCACGTAAGTAAATAAAAAAAAATACATATAAACGTAGAATCGCATAATCAACATGAAAAACCATTCTGGTGACGATATTAATCTAAAACTGTATTACAGACCTCACAAAACTTCTGAGGAAAGGTACAAAGAAGCGAGAAGACGGGAAAAACTTGGAAGAAATTGCAGGAAAGCGTATCCCTATTGCCAGAAAAACATCTTGGATCACGTGACGAAAATTGTCTAAATAAATATAAATATGTTCAGAAGTAAAAAATAGAAATCAAATTATAAAATCATTTTATGAATCATTAATAAAATTACAAATATCCCATAACAATAACAAAATTGTGATAACCAATAAGAATGAAATATTGCACCCATAAAAACAGTCTTATAGAAGTTTATAAATTGAAATATTTCCCAAAATAGTACTTACCACAGATCTTTAAATAAAATACAATATGTTTCATTTTTCTTTCAAGACATTTTGAATACAAGCAATAATACTTGTCAATGATTCATCAACCGGGGTTTCACAATCGTTACAAATTATCCAGTCCCATCCGTCATAACCATCTAGATCACATTCTGAAGAGACATCATCAACCCCTGTAATGAAATACATTCATTTGAATCGATGATGTTATCAATCTAAATTGGACATTAAGTTAATTTAAAGATTGCACAATCGTACCGGAGACAAATGACCAGAGACGTTTTTTTCTTGTATCTTCAGATGCTTCAATACGAATTGTTTTCACTTTCCCCGAATAATTATTTTGGAACCATTCAACATCTGTCTTTCGTCTTACATCACTAACAATCCACACCGGCCATTGAGAAGCTGTAAAAAAATGACCAGCCAATTTGAAGTGTGCGACCAAAAGTATATAAGTTTAAAATTATTTCCATATTAACTAGGTAACCATTCAAACTACTAACCATAAACAGACACACAAATTAACAATAAATTGTAACTAACTTGTCAGAATAATGATAAGAGTAATTTAACAGCACCTTGGTACATTTCAATTGCCTGCCTACAAAAAATTCCTGTATCTTGGCTTCGTAACTGCTCACTCCAAGTAATCATATCTTTCCTGTGTTGCTCTTTGACGTTACTAGCGCTTAAAAGTTCATCTAGGACCAAATTATTGGTTTGAGCCCAATAACTTTTAATAGGTCCCGAAATTTTAATTATCACAGCTACTTCTTTACCTAATCTGATATTTCAAACATATCACAATTGATGTACACATCCTGACGAAAAAACTTCGTATAATAGCATTAAATTTTACCTTTCAAATAGTACATCGGTAATGAAATCCTTCCCGGATTTCCGTTTACCACTGAACAGCAGAATCAATTCAGGATTTTCATTCATATTCACTTTTTAAACAGACAACTAGATTCCATGTAGAGAATATTCTGCTCGAAACTTCCATCAATTGACTATGCAATACAAAAGTACCTTCAAAAAGTTCACATGAAATAATGATGAAATTATCATTTATCATGTTTATGCTAATTAATTTGTTATTTATAAATTTGAATGAAACGAAGCTCACAAATTCAAATTCAAAATTACTCACCGGAGTTACAGATTCAATCTTTCATGATTTAAGCTCTAATCAAAGTTTGGTCATGTTCATCGTATTCAAACCTCAAATTCGGGAGATGAATGATGAATTATGTTTCATGGTTCATCGGAATCGATAAAAATTGGTTGAAAAATTGGAAAATGGAAATTGAAAAATTTTTATGTCATGACAGTGAAGTGATAATGAATTGAATTATTGATAAAGACAGGGCGACAACGGCGAACGAAATTTAAATTGAAAGAGTTGAAAAGCACGAGACTAACCACTCCTACCTACCAGCAATTTTTGATAAATTTGGCAAATCGTTCGAAATTTTTGAACAAAAAAGGAATCGTTCATCAAGAACTGTAAATTTTCGACGCGCTTTCTTTTCGAAAAAAAGCGCTAAAGTGATTTGTTTATTTATGATTTTTTGGATTGAATGTGGTTTGTGGTGTGATAACTTTAACTTTACTTCAATTAATTTAGTTATTTGAAAAATTACAATAATGTACGTGTAATTTCATTTCTGAAAAGTGAAATAAGCCTTTGTTTGAAGCGCTGTGAATTCCAATGGGTAAGAAGAAGAGCAAACGGAAGCCGCCACCAAAACGAAAAGCAATCCAACCCTTGGATACACAATTCAATTGTCCATTTTGTAACCATGAAAAATCTTGCGAAGTGAAAATGTAAGCATCTTTCCACCATTTGAATATCATTCCGTATAAATGTAATGTACATCTGAGCTTTATGTCCATAGTTCATATCTGATATGTGTTTTACAGGGATAAAAGTCGTAATTCGGCAAGAATAACATGTACAGTATGCTTAGAAGATTATCAAACCACTATCAACTTTTTATCCGAACCAATAGATGTTTATAACGACTGGGTTGATGCTTGCGAAGCTGCTAATTAAAACCTATCCCTTCATCTAGCACATTGATGTGTACAGATAATATAATGTGTGGTTCCTCTGTGTCATAAATGTACATTGCTGTTTCAAATCATATGGCCGATTTGAAGTCATGAACGATATCAAATTTCGTTTACGTTGAAAGGAGTCTTCGAAGATATAATTTTAAAGTTGTAAATATAAGTATATGTTTTGCATTTTTTTTTCGGAAACATCTATTGTTAGTGATTTTGTAGCGTAGCAAAGTGCTATGTTTCGGCCAAGTAATATTATAATTTTCAATTTTATTGTATGCTTAGATCAATGAATCTTGATTTGAACGAAAGTTTTTCTTGAACAAAAATGTGCAATTTTAATGCTATAGAAAAATGATGTAATGAGTGAATGATTTTCGTATGATTAAAAATTTGAGAATTTAATGTTATATCAAGTTATTCATTTCCATTTCCCTGCTGCACATACCACCGAATATTCATACATACATAAGTAAATAAAATGAAATGCCATTTATTACAATTTTATTCCACAAAACGTACAAATTCAGTAAATCAGTATGAAAACACGCAACAGAAAAAATAATTTTCAAACTTATTCATCGAGTTCTTCATCATCATATTCATTAACAGTTTCACTATCTACGTTACTGATGGAAATCTGAAAATTGAAATGTTTCAATTTTGAACAAAAAATCTTTTGTACAGCTTGGATAATGAATACTTACTGAGAAAATCCCATTAGATATACCATAAGTAAGCATCGCGACTAGAGCAAATAAACCAGCCAAAATTTGGTTCCTCGTCTTGTTTGGAAACAAATCTGGTTTTTTCGAATTCTTTTCAGACTCTTTTTGTCTTTTAGTATCATATTCTGAAGGAAAATTTAAGAAATTGATGAATAATGATCAACTGATGAAAAATAAGCACAACCATTTAGATGATGTTATAAATACCTGATAAATCTTGAGGAAAGTATCGTTGAGAGATTCGAACGATAAATTTGACTAAATTTGTCGAAGCTTTCAAATGATTTTGTAAAACGTTAGAAGGAAAAGGTGCCTTCAATAAAGGAGCCAAACAGCCGTACACTGCAGCATCTAACGATGAAGGATAATCGCCAAAAAAGAAGTTTGACTCTCCTAAACGGTTACTCAAGCACGTCAAACACTTTTCAGCTTCCATATAAACCTAAAAATAAAACCAAAAAAAGTTGACATTTTTTAATTTTGTTATGATAAATTTTTTCCTTGTTGATACCCTACCCCGCTTTGATATTCTTCTTCTTCCTGATCAGGATGAAGTGATCTCAAGATGCGTTCGTTTTCTTGCCTATATCGATTAGGATAATAAAAATTCAAAGGAAAAGGTAACGCTTTAGCGTACCAGGGTCTCGTCAGTTCTGTGTAATTTTTGCTATCCACCCACCTTCAATTGCAAAAAAAAAATAGGTAAAATAATTCACAATTCTTCAATTCAAAGTATTAAAATATCAATAAATTCACATCAAAATCTTACCATATATAACGCAACGCTGGTAACAACTTTTCTTCGAGCATTGTTCTGTAAGCTTTAGATTCAGCCAATTGAACCGGATTCAGATTCAAATCTGGGCAATGATTCTACGCATACAATTTAACATTCATTTCATAATCCCAATACAATAAGGTTATTTTTATTCTAGTGAATCAGATACATACCTTTTCGTTCAAATATCCTAGAACATCTTGAAATTTGGAGAATTTGTTTTTACTATGTTTGAAAAGAGGTAAACTTCCATCGGGAGTTTTGAAAGGATTATTAGTCTTGTTTACTTGTGCTGGTGCGCCAGAAAATTTCACTAGTGTCTATACCACGAACGAAGATGTAATTTAAAACAAATGCCGACCAGTATAAAATCGATAACAAATTTTTGATTTTTACTTACTATCAATTGCAGAGAGTTATATTCTACAGATGGTAATCCCCAATCGCCACTCCACACATCGATCTCCATATTTCAACTCTTTTTTACTCTTTTTGTTTTAAAGCGAATTCACAATCGAATATTCAAAAAATAAGAACACATAACTTGTAATCCAATAATTTCAAAAATTGCGTATCATCCTCAG
The DNA here is from genome assembly GCA_900064475.1 of Pseudococcus longispinus. Lineage (NCBI taxonomy): Eukaryota > Metazoa > Arthropoda > Insecta > Hemiptera > Pseudococcidae > Pseudococcus > Pseudococcus longispinus. The sequence continues at coordinate 2,163 of FIZU01042417.1, read as the reverse complement.
TCGATGATAAGGTACACGAGAACGAAAAGAGACTAAACTCACACACTTCTACCCAAATATCAAAGCTATAGACACTGGATGTGAATCGCATCCCTGTCTGCGCCGTTAGTCCTCGATAGCTGTCTGTTATAACGTTGAAAAAATATAAATAATGTCATTGCTTGTTCATCATTTATTTATTCGTTCTACATAATATAAAAAAGGGTAGAAATTACCGACAAAAACGGTCATTACTTTCATTTATAAATCAAATGTAATTTAAAATTCTTTATGAATTCTTCAGATAAAAAAAAATAACACAATGAGAAACTATAAAATAGGAATCGAATAAAATTTATATATTTACAAAAATAAGAATAATTCAGATAACAAAACGAAACTATAATCATAGATCCAAGAAGATTAAGCAGGTATTTCGTACTCTTTACACAACCGATCAAATTCATTCTCCTTATTGGCGTAATCTTTTACGAAACGAGAATCCCCATGGCTTTCCTTCATCTGGGTCAAATATCTACTAGCCAACTGGAAAAAAAAATTTTGATTAAAATTATATTTTCCTATATTTACATAAAAACAAGACAACATTTTTATAATGTTACCTCCGAAGGTTTATTTAAATGCGTTGATAATACAATTGAATTAACCAACGTGCTCGGGTTGTTACTATCTTTATCCATCGCTTCTTGCAATGCAGAATCAGCTTCTTCATATTTTCCTTGGCCGATGAAACATACTGATTGACTATTCAATAAATTAACCGAAGTGCCATACTTATCTATAATTTCTTGGAAAATATAATACGCATCTTGCAATTTCTCTTTCCCCTAGAATGACATTGAAAATTAATTTCTAACACATAATCGTCATTTTACTTAAACCATGATGAATTTCTTACCAAAGCAATATTAACCCATGCTTGAGCCATTTGAGTTAAAGTAGAGTCCTCATCTTTCTCTTGCATTTTTTTCAACGCTTTACGAGCCAAATCTATTCTCGACATGGACAGGTAAGCTTGCAAAGTAAGTGATAATCTGAAATAAATAGATGAATAATCTATACTTTTATATCTGGTTGTATCTGGTTCTAATTGTCGAAAAAGTAACAGATCAACTTACGATTCCAGATGGTCATCAGGGTACAAAACTTGCAAAGCTTTCTCAACTTGTCCATCATTTAAATACATAGTGGCTCCAACAATTACAATGTAGTGGTTTTCATTTTCATATTTGCCGAATTTCTCAGAATATGATTGCAAAGTAGAATCCCTGTATTGATATAATTATTGAAAAAAATATTCAACACTCAAAAATGAATCTAGATTTTATGAAACACAATCACCAATCACCATACCTTTTATTCGGATACGCGAAAAATTCTGCAAGCAACTTGATGGCTCGTAATTCCACGGCAGATTTTTCTGAAATTTCATCAATTACTATTCGATATTTCTTCTGAGCAATATACGCGTTGTACAGAAACACATCTCTTTCTAACTTCATTTCCGGCGAGGTAATCTACAAACATGTTTATTTTTAAATAGAACAAGAATACTTGGAGATTAATTGTATGAAAACTCTTCATTTCAATGATTTACTTTTACTCGTTGAGCTTCGTTAATACATTGCTGATAATTTCCAATGTAGTAGGAATTTTTAACATCGAATAGTTCGTCAACATCGGATTGCTGTTGAGTTGCCGTCATGACGAAATTTCTTCAAATATTCAGGAACTAAAAGAATTTTGTGATTGATGAAACAAGAATATAATGAACTAGGATGAATTTTATAAATCAAAGTTATTATTACTTTAATTACAGTGAATAAAATGAAATTTTAAACGAAATTAATAACTTCTTAACACGTAATCATAACAAAAAAAAAAACATGATAACGATAGCACTTGTAAACCTGTCATGAGATTGGGAACCCCTTATACACAGATGTTTTATGCAGGGCAAGACAATTTCGAAGCACCTTGTGTAAGTCCGTCTTTTACTCATAGATGGCGCTGTGAATAAATTAAAGTAAAACGAGTAAAACGGTATTTGGTGCGAAGCCCGAACGCAGGTAACTCCTGGCAACACAGCATAAGTGTACTCAGTTTCGTTTTTCGTGGCAACTGTGTGATGGGAAGTGATAAAAAGCAAGGTTACCACCACAC
>FIZU01042414.1:0-15354 GCA_900064475.1 Pseudococcus longispinus | reverse complement strand
AGGTATTTGAAAATTTTAATCACGAATAATTCGAGAACCGGTTCATAGATTTTTCTTGAATTCAATAGAATTTTATTCTCAGTAGTACTTGATCTTTTATAAAAATTTCATTTCGTTTGGTCAATTATTACGAGACTTGTCGTCTGGACAAAACTTCAAGTATAGACTACCTACTGCCAAGTCAATTTTAATAGCGGATTTTTAGATTCTCAAAAATCAGAAAAAAATACGCCGGCACGAAAACACAGAAATGTGTTCATTTTTTAAAATTTTGATTCAAGTTTCAGTTTACGCTATCACAAACATTATTTATTTAGGAACATATATAGGAACCTGGGACCAAATTCCTGTTAAAAACCGAATCCAATACCCGGTTCTCCAAATCCGACCGGGTACTCAAATGTAAAAACAACCCTAGATAGTATCAACTACCAAGTTCAAAATATTAAATAATCATAGAATACCTCTAAATCAGGAACAACTTCACTTTTTTCAACCACAGCATCTGAAAATGGAAACCGAAATTTTCAACAATTTCTAAATAAAATAACTCATAAACTAATGCAATTTTATTCACCATTTGTTTGATTATTCGGTGAGAGCAATTTCAGAATTTCGGTTAAAATTTCATTCTCAGCATCCGAAAGTGTAGAATTATTGATAATATCGGTACAGCCTTTATTTAAAAATTCTTCAAAATTGGTCCCTGTTCTCGACTGTTGTGTGAAAATTTGGACAATATTATTTATGATCGATTCGGCTAGTTTAACATTTTCCACATCTCCTTTTATTATACACTTGGTTTCTTCTGCGAGTAATCCTAATACAGACAGAATTACACATTAATATTTATTCGACGATTGGTAGTGATGCAATTACAATTATTATTACCAGGGGGAATAAAGCTGAAACACGTGGAGCACTTGTCTTGCAAAAATTTAAGAACGCATCCATATTTACCGAAGATGTACGGAACATACGAGTTTGGGATATAAATCACTGCTTTATGTTTCGGTTCTTCTATTGATTTTGACTGGAAAATAGAACGTTGCAATTAACATTATTGTTTTTATAAACATAGGTGTTTTAATAATATTGATAATGAAGATGATTTACTTGTTTCTTCCTGTACAAGAATAGAAAACCGATAATTCCAGCACTTGCGAATGAAAGACCGATTAAAACAAACGATTGTAATTTCATAGTAATCATTTTTCTAGCAGCAAAACTTGAACGATGATCAAACAATTCGGAAGTGGGCAATCCAATAATTTTTCAAAAAACACTGAACTTTTGTGGTAACTGTTTCGAAGAGATCGACAGTACATCAGTATGTAAATGAATAGATCACATTTACAAGCAAATTTAGACAACAATAACCATGCCTTTTTTCTTCTTTATGAATTTTCTAACGAGAGATTTTTTCCAATTACCGAGATTGTAACACTTCCTGTAAATCAAAATATACGACACTAATGAGCACTGAAAATTACTTTTAGTTTTTGATTAAGTAAGATACTATAATGAACTTACCCAGAAAGTTTAAGAAAGTTTCAAATATTTTCTACATTGTTAATTAACACAAAGCGCCATAAAATTGCATTCAAACATGCACCGGCATTTCCAATGTTTACTTTATTTTCGCCTCACGAATGATTTGATCGCTACGTATCTGAAATAAATTGGAAAAAAATGTCAGAAGAATCGTAATTTCCAATATAATTGTGTTATCACATTCTCATTTTATCAGACATGTGATTTGCGAAAGTGTATTTTTGCTAATTTTGCATTGTAATTTGATGACTTTTATTATAATATTTCAACTTTTTTGTACAATTAATATTTTATTCGATTCGTGCATATAATCTAATATTTCCAGCTAACCTTATTGCATCAGTTCATTATCATGTTAAGTAACAGATTACCAAAAGTAAAAGGAACTAAGAAAGTTACAGCAAATAATCAATTGCTCATTTCCACTGGATTACCTTCTTTAGACACAATAATTGGTAAGTTATCCTATGAGTTATGACAAAAGTATATTTATATTAAAAGTTGAGACTTCACCTTTAATTTTCATCTTACAGGAGGTGGTATTCCAGTTGGCAGCATATTTCTCTTAGGTATGATTTCTATTTCTGTTCATTTCGTATTTAACATTCTTGTCATAATTACAAACTGTATATTATTCAGAGGAAGATGAATTTGGAACATTTAGCCAGATAATATTGAAGCATTACTTGGCTGAAGGTGTATTATCAGATCATTCTATAGTATTTGCCAGTCCTGAATTAGAAGCTAAGAAATTCGTAAGCCAGCACATTTCTCATGTAGTAAAATTCATGTCAAAAGTCTATGAAACGTATTATACTTTTCTTCACAGATTTCAAAACTGCCTGCTCCAGTTACCGAAAGTCAAACCGTTGATCCCGAAGATAGTCTACCTCAACCGAATGAACTTAAAATTGCATGGAGGTATCAAGATCAAACACAGGAATCTTTTGATCCTGCAGTTACCTTATTCGGACACACTTACGACCTGACAAAACGTTTGGATAAATCAGTTTTGGATAAAATTGAACTGCATTCGTGGATATCCCCATCTGGTATATTTTTTATTACTTTGATCCGTTGGTATTGTTTCGCTGAAAAGTTTTCTAATTTTACATATTATAATTGTAGAGAAATGCGGATACGATGATTTGTTCAAATACCTTCGAGACATCGTTCAAAATCCCAAGTATAGTTTCAGTGCTCCGGTAGAAAACCGTACTGTTCTGAGGATCGCACTTCATCTATTAGGAAATATGTTCTGGGAAGGAGATTTCGTAAAGTTTTTGATAAAATTACGAGTTTTACTCAGAAATACTTGCTCAACTTGTTTTGTTACCGTGCAACCGAATTTATTTGAAGTGAGCTGAGTTTTCATTCGATTTAAAAATTTGATCAAAATATTCCATGTCTGCAATTGATTTTTTTTTAATTTTTAGAAAAAACACGAAGTATATCGTAGCGAACATTTATGCGATACTGTTATCAAATTGCAGTCTTTATTGAACGAGGGAAATCCATTGTACAGCGATTACGACGGTTTATTATTTTTGGTCAAGTTACCTGCAATCAATGTGTGGAATTGTTATATCCCTGAAAGTAACGATTGGGCTTTCAAATCAAAGAAAAGACATTTTCGCATCGAGGTGAATTATATTTAGAAAACGATTATCGAAAATTTAACGAATTGTCGATAATTTATTTTGAAATGAATTACAGAAATTGCATATTTCACCGGATATTCAAGAAAATGCGCATCGAGAAGGAGAAGATGTTACAAAAGAATACGAAACTCAGAAAATCATTTCATCTGTAGCAAATCAGTTTTGATTAGTTGTATCGATATCATCCAAGGTAAAAAAATTTCAACAGATGGCTATTTTTGTGATATAATTCTTCTAGAATATTTTGTAATGACTTCAGGTAAATCATTTTGTTCTATACTTAAGATTATAATTTTATTAAAAGCTTTTTTAATTAATCTTAGTCCTCATCCATCAAACGTCAATTTTTCAAGTATTTACAATTTTATCGCAATCAACTCGTCATCTTGCGAGCACAGTTTTCACTAATTAATTCATACACAAATACGTTCCTAATTTTAATTGAAATTCTTCGTCAATTTTTTTATTCATAATTTCACAACATTGTTGTTTCTATGTCATTAACAGATAACCATTCGATATGAATTTCGCGTGCAGTAATGTAGCGTTAATTTTATTGGTTACGCGTGTAACTGCTCATGGAGAAATTCTAAATGCAATGTCGCGTTTTTCGGAACCATCGTACTTATTCGAATGTATCGAACGTATCGTAGACAGGTTCGTGTTTCGCGTACCGGTGGTATTTTTCAGAGACGAGATATCCAAAGTATGGTGGTCTGATTTATTGATTAAAAATCTCAAAAAACCTAGATTAATCATCAGAAAGAAAAATAACTTCGACGTTGAAGGATTCTATATACTTTTTCCAATAAGTTACAAATCCTATACGAAAATATTCACCGCTAAAAATTACGACAAAAGTAAATTCCTTTTGGTATTGCACGAAAGCAGCAACGCAACTATGTCATTTATTCAATCAGTTTTCGAACAGTTTTGGTACTATCAGCATATAAATGTGATTGCATTAGTAAAAAACCAAGTTTACACTTTTTTACCGTACACCAAAGGTAAATGTAATACGGTTGGAGATCCTGTTATGATAGATTCTTGGGATACGGGTAGAAAACGATTCGTATTAAATTTCGATTTATTTTCATCCGGTCTTAAAGTACGTAATTTACGAGGCTGCACTTTGAAAGCGATTGGTAATCATCAGCCTCCTGATAATATTATGTATTTCGAGCAAAACGTATGGAATGCTACTGGAGTAGGGTATAAAATGTTGGAAATAGTCAGCCAGTATTTGAATTTCACTCCCACCATAATGGCGACTAATTTAAGCACCGACTATACTTGGTATTATTTTTACGAAGAATTGAAGTACGTCTCGGAGACTATTTTTAGAAAGGAAGCTGATTTAGCATTTGGATGGTTTTCCTACGCAAGCATCGAAATTCACAATTTAGATTTGACCGTTGAACTGGCACGTGTAAGTAGTATCGATTGTTTTGGTTGGGCTGTACCGTATCGTGCTGGAGCGAAACCGCCTAATCACGCGTACTATTCGTACGAATTCGAAAACGTCACGTGGATGTTGATTGTCTGTGTATTCCTGCTCACTGCCAGTCTCGTGTATTGTATGCACAGAAACATAATATTTTCCATATTATCGGTGTATCAAATTTTACTGGAACAGCCGGTAACGCAGCACAAGTCGAAGAACAGCTTTAAAATGCTTTTCGTCAATTTTAGTTTTTACAGTTTGATCATCACTGCTATTTATAAAGCATCGTTTGGTAGCTTCATTACCGTATCGTCTCATGGTAGAGATTTCATGAACGTTAGAGATATTTTGAATTCATCGCTGAATATTTACGGATCTCCAGAGATGCTAAATTTATTAAACACTACGAGCATCAAAACCAGCATTTTGAGCAGAAATTTGCACAGGTTCAACGTGTTACAACCTTGTAAATACGGAGATGTAATGTCGCGTGTCGTACGTAAACGAGACATCGCCGTTTTAGGTGTTAAACGTAGCTTGTATTATCATTCGATCAGAGAAGCTAAACGTATCAAAGTTAAAATACCATTTAGATTTATACCTGGGTGTTTATTAAGAGCACATACGACGCATTTCATGTTCAGACGTGGTTCGTATTTGATCGAACCGGTTAATGTAATATTGAATCGTTTATTCGAAACTGGAGTTATACCTTATTGGATTTTGCATCTAGGATCGAATAAAATTTCGCCCGTGGAAAGATTCAAAGGTAGAACATTAAGATTGAGTTTTCTCAAAGAACCAATTATCATTCTAATCGTAGGATATTGTGTAGCGCTGTTGGTTTTCTTTCTCGAAATCTTCTACCATAAATATGATACTTTTACGAAACATTGAATCCGGTTTAAGCTGCGTGATTTGATTTAATGAGATAAGCTAGCCTAGCGATAGGTATTTAAGTAATTCTATTCACTCAAAAAAGCAGCTAATGAACTGAAAATCCACGCGAAATTAATTTCACAAAATTAGCCACTTTAGTATTTCCAGGTTCGAAGTTACCTAATTTTTTTGTCCAAGTGAAAACAAAAACTGTCCTAAAAAAAACAGTAAAAAGTAATTACCTACTACGTATTTGAATAGAAAGAAACGTGTATGTAGCGTATACAAGGTGTTTACACCGTATTTACGTTATAAATTAAAATTATTCTGCGGTGATTCGTGGGATGAATGGATGAAAATTACGGAACCCACCTGCAACAATAGGTGGTGATCACTGAACCATGCTTCCTAAGAATCATCATACTCTGGACAACGATCGCAACATATATTTACATCACTCAGTTATGAAACAGAAATGGTCAATTTTAAATCATGAACGATTCGAGTTTCAAGTATTGTTTTTTCAATTTTGTTAATTTTCTGTACCTAGTAAGTACTATTTTATAAGATTTATTTATATATAAGTGTGTAAGGAAGCGTAAGCTCGGTTGTGTGATCACTAATTAGGTAGTTACCTACTGCTGATAACGGTATAAAAACACGTAAATTAATTGTGCATAGATATGTGGGCTTTGTTTGGTTGCTGGAAGTATTACAATACTCACAGATACCGATAGAATTCTCATCTCGAGATTGATCCCAATTAACAGCAATGAACCGATTTTATATTACATTTGTATGGCTACGTTGATGCTTGGACTGTTGATATCGGTCTTGTCAACGGTAGGATGCTGGGCCACTTACACGGATAATTATTGTTTATTTTCTATAGTAAGTATTGCGAAAATGATCAAAGTAAATGACAGCAATTCATTTCGAGGTAGGTAGCTCTCGATAATTCATTAATTTTTAATATTTATAGTACGTTTTTGGAGTAATCGTGCTATTACTTGGAGAAAGCGTTATGGGCGTTGTTACGGCCATTTGTCCGGAATATTTGGGTTTAAAATTTAATAAGGAGTCGTTGACCGATGTATGGCAGCATAATTACGGAGTCCCAGGCAAAGAACAATATACAGTGGCCATTGATTTAATTCAAGTCAAGGTACGAGTAAATTTTTATACTTTAGAAAAATTACCTATTAGACAGAATGGTTGCCTAATTAGCTCATTATAGGAATCAATGCGAAAGTCGTATTTGCAAATCCTATTATTCGTGATATTTTTCGTCTGTAATGGATTTGTTATTGTAATTCAAGTTGGAATGTTGCGGCGTTTCCAATGGAAACGATTACTCGAACTCGCTATGGCATCTTCGAGAACTTTCAGCTCCGAACTTAACAGTGCCAATATCATGTTGCCATCTTGATCAGAATCAAACAAAATCATTTCTCGATCCCGTTCCTTTAGATATTACTACATGTCAAGGACCTGAATCAGAAATAATGCACACAGCGAGACATATCGAAGTAGTATTTCATTTGATACGAGTCAATTTATAATTATATTTAAATATTGTTTTTCTCATTACGAAAATTGTTCTAGGGTTGTATCATTCCGCTGGAGAATTGGCTCCGGGAACAAAAAACAACGATTTTAACAACTGCCTTGATCAACTTGGGAATTCAGTTACTCATACTTTTCGCTGTAATATCTACGTGTATTCGAAATAAACCTGTGACGTACGATTCCACCGCTAATAAGCGAATTTCTAGTACTAAATATTAATCATTTGTTCACGTGTGTTTTATACCAAAGTACATATCATAATAATGTTATTTTTTTATTTTATAAAAATAAATTTTTTGTACACTGAAGTTTCATTTTTTGGGAATTTCACGATAGGTACCTATATATAAAATTACAACAAATGAAAATAAAAAAACAAATATAATAAAAAACATAAAGCATGCCGTAACAAAAAAGAAATTATTTTTTCAACATCTTAGCAAATAATTGTTTTTCAGTAATGAGATATTCGCGCATAAATCTTTTCACTTCGCGAATTTCGTTTATTATATCTTTATTGTATGGTTCAAGCCGACGTGCTTGTTTTAAATATTGCAACCCGAGGTCATGATTATTAAGGGCAACATTCGCTTGGCCTTTGCGAAAAATCGCTTTTGCATTGTTTGAATCACATTTTAGCACCTAAAAGAAGAAAAAAATTATTATACTGGAAACTTTCAAAAAATAAAAATCAATCAATAATCAAAAATTGCATACTTCGTCGCATATATCAATGCATTCTTTGTAATCTTTCATTTTCAACTTCACCGCCGATGAATTTAGTAAACAGATTAATTTCATACTGGAAAATGCATCTTGATTTTGTTCGACTACTGAGTTGAAACTGTAATTTAAAACCAACGTCAATATTCTAAAAAATACATAAAAATTATTCAAAAAGTACTTACCATTTCATATACTCTAAAACTTTACGATATTTGATACCAGCCAAGGAAAACCGTTTCTTTCGATAAAATTCATTTCCAGAATTTTTTATATCAGTCAGTACTTTTAATAATTCATTTTTCTGTAACAAATAATGCCGTATTCGATTTTAAAATGGACGAAACTCTAAAAAAAATGGCGAATTAAAATTTGAGCAAACTTACATCTAACTTATCTTTATCAATGTCCCAGTCTTGTGGCCAAAGTGGAAACACGTCATTGGTGCCATCACGATGATTCGTTACGTGGATTTCTTCTTTTGGTAATTCTCCACAATTAGATATCACATATTTCTACGAAAAATTATCATTTGTTCAACTGCATAACAGATAACTCTTTACATATACAAGTAAATAAAACTCACATGCAGTGGGCGGTTATCTACAGCTTTTGTTTCGCTGATATATTGAACAACTTGAAACCCTTTGACTATTTTTCCAATAACTACATTTTGACTGTTTAAATGGTCGCATTCTACTACCGTTATGAAGAACTGCGAACTATTCGTATTTGGTTTACCGGCATTAACCATGCTGACCATTCCTGGTTCCGAATGCTATAAAAATTTTATTTAGTTAGGATTTCTTCCGGTGAAAAATTTTAAGCATTCATTACTTACTGTAATAATGAAATTTTCATCGTTGAAAAATGGTCCATAGATGCTTTCTCCTCCGCTACCGTTGAAATCGGTTATGTCACCGCCTTGTATCATGAATTGTGGCATTACTACAAAAAATATCAAATTAGAATTTTTTTAACGTGGTAAATTATCGTAGAATTTATTAAAATTGAAAATACCTTTGTGAATGATACTGTTCTTGTAATGAAGCGGTTTGCCCAATTTTCCTATACCCTTTTCTCCGGTACATAATGCTCGGAAATTTTCTGCTGATTTTGGGACGATTTCTTTGAATAATTTTATCACAACGCGGCCAACTACAAACAGATGAATTTATTGATGGTAATATTGAAATAAGACGAGACGAGCGGTTAATTACTCACTGAAATCGCCATCTTCAGAAAAATCCAAATAAACGAATGTCGATTCTTCCTGTTTAGAATTGCTCATTTCAGTTCAGCGGGTTCTCATTTTTCATGATTACAGGGAATTATCTGAAACAACTGAATTTCATTCTCGAAGCAAGACGATTACGAAGGTGTTTCGAGTGAGTTGAATGCATCAACAATTTGTATTTTGATGAAGAAAATTTCGGAAAAATAATATTTTGATTCAGGATTCTGAAACACTTTTCAATGTTTTTATTACCTAGCTTCGCGGAGTACTAAACCAATGCCGACAGCCAGACGAAATGGTTCTTTTTTTTCAAAGAAATTACGTAGTGCTATCTGGTACAATATAATTGTACAATAAAACGCTTGCATTGCATTACCTATGGCCGGCTCAACCCTTCCAAGTCCTTCCCACAATGTGATAAAAACTAAAAAGTCAAAATATTTTCCACTGATAACATTTCCATGCCGTAAATTAATTTTTCAACTTTCAAAAAATGAAAATGAAGAAAAATAATCATAATTTTTATTTTATCCATTTGAAAAATTGATGATAATTCTCTTTCTGCGTTCAGTCACGTTCTAGAACAGTTCTATGTGGTAAGTATATGGTAAAAAATATTAATTTAAATTGTTTTTTGGAAAATATAAAATGAAATAATCAAACAAATGTTTAGCTGAATTTAACGAATCGGGCAGAAAATCATTTCAAATTCAAATTTTAAGAACTTGATTATCCTTCGGAGAATGTTTCCTCGATGTTATTGCATTCCCAGCAATAAAAAATTGCCCGAATTGTTTATACCCTTGAAAGAATGTAAACGCTTTTATAAAAAGTCTATCCATTGGGTAAGTCGAATTTTTATTGAAATTTCCTCTTATGACGATCGTTTTTTCAACCTCTTATTGTTTTTTTTTCTAGACCAAGTACGAAAAACGAGATTTTCCCAGGTATAAAGCACTCACACATTTCGATGATTTTTATAAAAATATTTACGGTGAAAGACTATGGAGATCACTTCGATTGGGTTTACTCTGCAATAATAAATATTGCGCAGTCGTTAATAATTTTAGCGAACCAGATGCAGTGATAGAAGATTTAGAAGTACGTGAATAATCTCAACGTTCGTTATTTCGATTTTTTAATTTTTTTCATGTTTCAGAATCGTGGTGCGTTGAACTTGCGTGATTTATTTTCTTTGGAAGAAGAAAGACTTAAAGAACGAACAGAAAATGAAGTCAAGAAAGTGAGTCCTGAAGAAGGGCAACTAGAACGAAGGATGGAAGCAGCTATTGCAGCTTCTGCAAAAAAAGACAAATTGTCTGACACATATTCAAAATATGATTACGTTAATATACTGTAAGTATAAAATATTTCTTAAATTAATAAAATCTTTTCGAAAAATTTACCATCGACTCGATTTTTTTTTCAGCGATGAGCATTACAAAGATGGAAATCCTGAAAAATCAGAAGAATCAACAGACCCTGAAGAATTGACACCCTATCAAGGGAAACTATCTTTGGAAGAGGGTTTAAAAGATGCTCATATAGATCATCGTAGAATCATCAACATAAAAGATGGTCTAAGTACATCTACTCTTTATGAATTCATACCAGCATCTAAAATAAAGGGAATAGATAAAATGATGTCGGAAAGTACGCAATTGGAATACTACAAGCAAAGCGTAGATTTTCCCATTGCTGTTGAAAAAGAATCTAGTTTCGATTTTCCTGATCATTTGAAAGTTTATACCTATGAGAAATGTAATGTCACATCGTTTCCACATCCTAAAAAGGGGCGAACTGGAGTTTATGGTAATAAAATGGAATGATTTAATTTAAAATGTTTTTTTTCTATGGTTAATTACTTGATCATTTTTCTAGATTTTTACCTTCTTGACGGAGCATCCATATTACCGGTGTTAGCTTTAGATTTGAAACCTGGTGATCGACTGCTCGACATGTGTGGTGCTCCGGGTGGGAAATCGCTGACTGCTTTTCAATCATTATTACTTGGTGAGTAACATTTTTCATGAATTAAGAACTAAAAATATTTACAAATTGAATAATATTGTTTTTTCTCAATAGATGAATTGGTATGCAACGATTCTTATCAAAGTAGAGTTAATCGTATTACGAAAATTATGAATGAATATTTGTACAATACACCGCAGAAAGATAAATTTATTATTACGAAAAGTAACGGATTAAGTATCAAAGATAAAGATTACTTTAATAAAGTAAGTTCTCGTTTTACCAAAAACAAATAATTTCAGTATAAATTAATTTCCTCATTCTTCCATAGATTTTAGTCGATGTACCTTGTACAAACGATAGACTTTCAGTCAACGAGGACGAAGGTAATTGGTTCGTAACAAATAGGATGCAACAACGTTTACGACTTCCAGAATTACAGGCTGATTTACTATCGTAAGTTATTTGAATTATTGATTCGGTCAAGATAATCGTTATAATTCGTATCGTTTCTCTGCTTCAGAAACGCATTACGATTGGTAGCTCCTGGAGGATCAGTGGTATATTCAACATGTTCATTATCTCCGGTACAGAACGATGGTGTAGTGCAAATGGCATTAAAACAGATGTGGGAAGAAAACGAGCACGAATTTGTAGTCAAGTACGTGCAGAATTTTTGTTCAATCTAAATGCAAAACTCGACTAACATGGAATTTTTTTTACAGAGATATGACCGAGGCTTTCAAACCAGCTCAATTAGTATACTGTTTGGGTGAAGATGTCGGTATGAAGTACGGAATTGTGGTATTGCCTCATCTAACTGCTAATTTTGGTCCTTTGTATTTCAGCAAAATAGACAAGTTATAAAAATAAATGTTTTTATTGTTTTAAATCTTCATTTTAATTCCTAGCTACCACGATCGAGTTTTAAGGAAGTATTAATTTTAGTACCTGCGAAATTTTTATGTTCGAATGTATCAATTTTTAAATTATAATTAACCTCAATAACAAGTTCAACTCCATTCTAACCTTGAAAGTAGCTGGAACAAGTTATGATGCGTTTTTAACTAGATTGATTCTCGGTATTAAAGGTGATAGTAAGAAATCATAGAATTTTTACCACAATACCCAACATGGAAAAGGATAAACACTTCGTGAATCATTATTTGATTAAGATAGAAAATTAAACGCGTAATGTGCATAAATAATTAGAAACATTCCTAACGTCTAGACATCAGGTAATCTGACTCGACATTCATTGTAGACGAGAGTGTCGTAGGTTGACGTGTAGACTAGGCACTGAAACATGCTGACAGTTAATTTGATGAGAGCTATATACTGACGCGACGTTGGTAATTGATAAATATACATATTGCGGTTACAATATAACCCAAGTACCAAATTACTTGTTTGTCCCTTAAAGTAAAATGTTTGACATATCAGCTGAGCTGCAGGTTTTTAAGCAGTCATTAATAATACTACGGCCACCTGTAGCGTGCTTTCAAACTGTCCTGTAATAGTTCGTAATTCTCGTAATAAGTTTAGCTCGACGTTGAATATATCGTTTGTTTATACAAAATTGATCATTGATATAAAAACCATCGCTGTACAGCTTTTTTTGAAGTAAAAAAAACCGGTTGTCGAAGATGTCTCCCAGGTACAAACATATGCGAACCGAATCTTCCCATTATGCTAAAGTCTCCCAAGGTTGAATGATACCGCTCAATATTAAAATTCTGCTTCCTTCTGTGTACCTATTGATTTTCCAAAAACCAATCAGTTGCTTTTGACGAGAGAATTTTCTTACTCGACGTACTACATTCGATTTACCTAAATCTTTCTATCTTATTCGATCATCTATGTCGCATAAATGCAATTAGGCATAGGCAATGAACATGCAGATGAGATGAATAGATGATCCGAAGGACGTTAACGTTACGTTAGGTTATATGTGTGGTAAATATGAAGATTTGAATCAGTCTAACTGTAACGTGAAATTGATCTGTAAACCTTAATGTGCTTTGCATGAATAATGTAGTGCCAGATATTTACTCGATATTGAACGTTTCATTTTAGAATTTACATTCGTACTGTGACTTAGGTACTGGGAGTATAAAGATCACAATTTCTACTCGAAATGGTAGGTACTTACGTGTGCATTGAATTGAGTAACAGTGCTAATGAGAAGATAAGGATTTTTATATCAAAATCTCAAAAAGTAAATCTACTTATGCTGAGATGAACTAAGCAGTGATAGCTTATGTTCCCTGAGAAAGTAAAATGTTTTCAGAAATTGATGCTAAAAGCCTACAAAGTTGGTTTATTTGAGCGTATGTTTATTCAAACAACTATTTGATTGGTGAAATGCAAAAGCTTATGAAATAATTTATGGCCGATAAAATGAATATAAAAATCTCAATTACTGAATGATTATATTGCCTTGCTTTTCTAAGTTAAAACGAAGAAAATAGAGCTGGAATAAGTCACACACTAAATTCACTTCCATTGTAAACGTTATGAAATTTTCAAAGAAGGTTGTTGCTTTTATCTTTACTCTCTATGTACGTATGTACCTAACCTACGTAGGTGGTTATTCCCGTTGTTTTTATATGATGAATCACAATATATGAGTGCATTAAGTATTGCTTTGGATTGGACAATTTTATTGTAGGTGTACCAGTGCAATAATATTGAAGCAAAACAGTCAATCAATAATAGAAATCCATATTCAATTTAAGAAGTAGGTATTTTCATTAATAAGTAAGTAGGTATGGTACCAGGGTGGATAAGCTTTGACTTTTTTTTCAGTAATTTGAAAATGAAATCGAAAAAAAGTTGTGGCATGACGTCAAAAGACCGTGGAAAAAAATGTGGGTCTCTGACTTGAACCAACATTTTACAGATGGGTTCAAAATTTTTAAATTTTTAAAAATTCAAACAAAAAGAATTTTTTTATATTGTTACGATAGAAGAGTGAAACTTACATACGATTTTATCGATATTAAGATTGATATTTTCACTCCAGATGCAAGTAAACGAATCTCAACGCCATTTTCCTTTCTTAGGGGTTCTCAAAAGTCAAATTTCCTTCGTTATACGAAATTATCCTGTAATTTTATGTTATTTTATAGAAATTTGAGAACTCCTAATAAAAGAAAATGGCCTCAGGGTTCATTTTATGCGCACTTGAAGTGAAAATCCAACCCCGTATGCATTCGTTAGTGGATTTTTACTCAATTTCAAAGTATTCTCAAAAATACAATTTTGGCCCTATGCAAAAATCATCTGAACATCCCTAAAAAATAGTAACAATATGTTTAAATATTCCCAAAAAATCAAAAAAAATTCAATATTGTTATCTTTTCGAATTTTAGGAAATTTCAAAGACCAAACGTTTTCCCACTGCCTTTGATTTCACCCCACAACTTGTTTTGTCTGCCCTCCAACTTTCAAAAAAAAAAAGCAAAATACGACCAACCCTGGCCCAGTGTTCCCAACCGAAATTTCAAAAAAATTCAAGTCAAATTACATTCATTTTCAATTCTCGTCGCCTTAATATTAAAATAATTTCTTGAAAAATGTGTAAAAAATTCGGATTTTGATTTTTTTAAAGCAAAAAATGTTTAAAATGTGCTGCTTTTTATGCAGTTCTGCGATACGTTTTTTCAAAAAATCCCCAGAAACGAAAGGAAAATCCCTGAAATTCTCTGTAACTTTTCAAACTTGTTAAAAATCCCTTGATTAAGGAATTAATCCCTAGGGTTGGCAAAACTGCCTTGGCCCCAGTAATTAGGTACCCATAGTCTAAGCGCTTAGCACAAAAAAAACAGGGTATGTGGGAACGAGCAGAAGGGATATGTTTGGTACTATTTCCATATAATTCAACCTTCCAATTTGTGTCCCAGAAAATGATCAATTTTTGTGAAAACATAGGCAAAATCACTTATTTTTTGAGCCCTGCAGGGGTGATCAATTGGGTCAAGACACATGTCTACATCATAATTTGAACTCTTTGAACCCGAATTCGAAGTAAGTTTCTAGATAGCAAGTGGGAAATTCTCGTGCTTAAATTGACAGAATGTTTTCTTTTTCAGAAGAACAGCTCTTCCTCACTTCATGATAGAAAAAAAATTATAGAATAAAAAATGACTGATTTTCAACGTTCTACAACTTTTGTTTGAAACTTTTTTTCGTATCGTCAGTTTTTCAAAAAAATTTATCCGGGGGTCCCCAAAAAAATTACATTGCAATAAAAAATCATGATAGGACAAAAAACTTGAAACAAAAGTTGTAGAGCATTAAAAATTCATCATTTT
>FIZU01042410.1:0-12385 GCA_900064475.1 Pseudococcus longispinus | reverse complement strand
ACGTAAATGCAGTATTCAAGGCGCTAGAGGTATTTGAAAATTTTAATCACGAATAATTCGAAAACCGGTTCATTGATTTTTTTCGAATTCAATAGGGTCTATTCTAGGTAGTACTTGATCTTTCATGAAAGTTTCATTTCATTTGGTCAATTATTACGAGACTATCGTCTGGACAAACCTTCAAGTATACCTACTGGCAGGTCAATTTCAATAGTTGATTTTTTGACTCTCAAAAATCAGCCAAAAGTGAGGATGGGTCTCGTTGTGAAAGGTCTCAAGTATCTCAAGCGTGAAAAAAATCTCCACTTTTGATTCTTATAAAATTGTTTCATCGACAGTACTTTTTTTATCACCAATTACATAACACTCTCGACTTCTGTTCTCATTAATTACCGAATCATTACGACCATAATTTTTTGGTATGAAAAATATACCTATCTAATGGAAATACCCTCATCATCTCATATCCCCCTACATATACCTGGGTAAGCGGAGTACGAAAAATATATATAAATGAAGAAATAAATAAAGACAATTGTTCGTTATAATGACGTAAGCAAGAAGCTCAGAGTTCAGTGACTCGTTAGTGGTGTATAGCATTAGCTGAGAACAAGATGAAACCAACGACGCAGTCCAAGACTACTTCTACTTGGTATTAAAGAACAGCAAAAAGTTGAAACTGGTATTCGAACACGAATTGCTAAGGAAAATATTTTACCGGTTCTAAAAGCCCGCGGCTTTCCACTCCTCCTTTTACATTTTTATTTTCTCAAAGTGTTTGAGAAAGGAAAAAAAGTGTTGGTTAAAATTTATTAAACGTTGAGAAAACATGCCTAAATACCGATCGGTGTTTTCCAGACGACGAGCACAATGGCGAGATGAACCTTTGTTCGATAGAAAATTATACTCGAACCCATCTGCGTATAAACGATCGATTTTGTGAACTGGTTGGTCGAATGGTTATTTATGGGAAATGGTAAGTTATTCAATGCCTATCGCGATATTTTGGCAAAAGTACAGAAAGAGTTTTGTTGATATTTGTATTATATCGTAAAATTGGTTCTGAGAATTAGTATAACTGCAGAGTGCATCAAATTAAACGTTTGTGGAAAAACGAGCTGGTAGGTAGGAGTGCACAAAAAGTGGTAGAAAATTTAATGCTTCGGTAGACAATGGAGTGGGTTGTCTTTGACTTTTTTTTTTTTTGGAAAGTTGGAGCAGAGATCGAAAAAAGTTGTGAGGAGATGTCAAAAGACCCTGGAAATTTTTTTGGGTCCCGGACTTGAACCCCCATTTTGCAAATGAGGCTCAAAATTTTCCGAAATCAAAAAAAAAACAATTTTGATTTTTTGATTTTTTTGTAGATAATCAGCTGTATTATTACCATAGAAGTGTAAAAAAAAGTGTTTCCAGATTTTTTTTTCGATTTTTTAGGGATGTTCAGCTGATATTTGTGGGTACATGTCCAAAATGATTGTTCTTGAAAATATTTCGAAATTGAATGAAAAAAACAATTACAAACGGTTTAATTGATATTAGAGATTCAATTTTCACTCCAGATGCACATTAGGGTGGTCCTTATTTTGAATATTTTCCAAATTTTTTCGTGGCTCCCTGTCAATTAATTACACGTATGGAGAAAATAATTCCTAATTTTTTATTTTTTCCCTAACTCCCCTTTTGAAAAAATTGGAAAAAAATCATTAAAAAATACAATTTTTTTAATTTTTTAAAAATTTTAAGCAAAATGGTCACATTGTGGGTACGTTTATTCAACAAGGCCATTTACGTCGATTTTTCCCTTTTACCCCTATTTTTAGGGGACATTGAAAAATGACAAATTTTAATATTTTTCATGTATTTCGAAACACATCAAAAAAAATTTCAAATTTTTTTTTCAAATAAAATGGCAGCCCCGTTTATGGCGATTTTTCATCATTATCGTACCGTGGGAAATTTTTCAAAAACTATCAAAAATGAAGAAAATAGAAAATGAATGTTCCTGAAAATGGAGGTAAAGATGAAAAATCGTCGAAAACGGGGTTTTTGGATAAAAATGTAAGTGCTGAGATCATTTCATTTGCAAAAAAATTGAAAACAAATTTTTTAGATGTGTTTTGAAAACTTCTAAAAATGTCAAAAATTGTAATTTTTCAATGCCCCCTAAAAACAGGGTTAAAAGTGAAAAATCTACGAAAATGGTATTGTTGGGTAAAAGTACATACGTTGTGACCATTTTGCTTGAAATTTTTGAAAAATTAAAAAAATTGTATTTTTTATGTTTTTGTAAATTTTTTTAAAAAGCGAGGCTCGTGGCACCACTTAGAATTCAGTTAGGGAAAAAATAAAAAATAGGGAATTTTCTCCATATGTGCAACCAATTTATCGGGAGGGGGGTGTCCCGAAAAAATTTCAAAAATATCCAAAATAAGGACTCTCCTAATGCACATAGGATGAACCCCGACACCACTTTCTTTTTTTACGGGCTCTCAAATTTTCTTCATTACAAGAGGTCATCTTGTAATTTGATATAATTTCACAGAAATTTGAGAACTCCTAAAAAAATTATGTCTGCGTTTGTCCTATGTGCATCTAATCAAACCGTATGCGCTGGTTTTTTAATCAATATGATGATGGGGGGGGGGGGGGGGGTAAAAACCATGTGAATTCTTGATTTTTTGCACATAATAATTTTTTGGCCAACCCAGAAAGCTACATTAGTAGATCCCGAAGTGCTGGAATGTGGAAAATTTTATGTTTTGTGAAATTCCTCATCGAATGCTGATTATTTACGAATTCTTCCTCTCTACAATTGATGTAAAAGTCGATTTTCTGGACGAATGAAGTGTCCTACTAAAGAAATTGTGAGAATCGAAATTAAAGATAGTAAAATCTGCTTTCATTTTTAGCAATTAGTTTTTTTCCTAGAATGCTTAGTTTTCGCGATATTCGCGTCGAAAGTTTGAAAACTAAATAGTGAAAAGTCAAATATCAGTTTTGAAACTTTCATCCCAAATATGGCAAAAACTAAGCTTCGTAGAGAAAAACCAATCGCTTCAATTCTCCATTCAGATAGAAAATTTCATGCTCTAATATTTCGATATCCATCAACTTTTTCGTAGACCCCTTCATTTTCTCTAGAAATCGACTTTTAGAAAAATTGAAGCGATAGGATAAGAATCATCGAAAATATTCGTATGATATGAAAAATTATAAAGACAGTTTTTTGTAAACTTGTTTTTTTCCCAAACATTTGAATTTTTTTTTCCATCGAGGTAATTTTTATCAAAGGATATCCTAATGCTGCAGAAAAAATAAGCTCATACTAGGTTTTTATCGCTGAAAAGAAGGCTGTTTCGAAGAGAAACTGTCCACCCATGTTTAGGAAATCGAATTCCAGGCGATAATGGGATGACTAACATCGTTCTTTTAATTTTCGCGAATTTACGAACGAACGAATAAATTGAATGATTAAATTAGTCAGATTGGCGATTAAAAAACGCGAAAAGATAAAAGTTGGAGTAAAGTACGCTCAACGCTATATCCTTAATTACAAAAATATTCTAATGCTGCAGATGGAACATATGTTATTGATCCGCTGCTTTGTGAAATTTTTGCAAATAGAACGAGAAAATGAATCGGTGTTTTCGATAGGGAATGGCTTATTTGTGAATTCAGTAAACTTGAAAATTTTCCAAATAAAATAATAAAACGAGTTGACTCTTTGTATCTCGAAAGAGAGCTGAATGTGTATGTGAAAAAAAGTACCTAGTTGCCTGAGGTATTTAAAAAATAAATTTCAATCGAATAGTTTTTCTTTGAATTGGTAATTTTCATGAAAACTGTTAATGAACATTTTCCACACGAATCATAAAAAATAGATAGATAGATTGAATAAATAGGTACGATAATTTTGATAGGTAATTTTATTCTTATGAAAAAATCATTTTTTTTTTATAATTACACGACTTTTATTATACCGCGATATGTTTTTTTTATTCAATTCTGAAAACTAAAAATTTACGTCCATTGAGCAAACTAAAATGTCTAATTTCAAAATCTAATATTCATCCAGATTAAAAAAATAATGGATACTAATGGCACGTGATTTGTGAAAAAGAATTAATTTTCATATCGTTTTATTGTCCTTCTTATGTTGGTATCTTTTTTTATCATGGAAATGTAAGCAATTTTTATTCCGTGAAAAAATCAATAGTTAGCACTTCTACAACGTTACCTTGGAAAAGATTTCAATGAGTAAGAACGCGTTATTCTCAGAAAATTTAACGTTAAATTGGAACTGTTATCAACGAAATTTCGTAACTTTGACATGAATTAACCAGTTTCATTGAGAATATTAAAAGTTATGAAATCTATATGAATTATGATGCACATTTCGTTTTTTCATTTTACGAATATTTTAAACTTGTAAAAATGAATCAATTAATTTGTTTATTATAGGGCCCTACAGTTCTGTTATCATTATAAAAAGATACGTGGAAGTTAAAATAGAGTGTCTAATGCCTTCGATTTCATTTCCATATACCTAAACTTCAATGGTGTAGATAAAGTTGCATAACTATTCGACTGACCGAAGCGAGCGTGATATTTTTATTTCTTTTATGCTACCTACAGTTAATTTCAAGGGATGGTTTTAAAAATTAATTTTTGTTGGTGTAAAGATAGATGTTTATTTATTCATAAATTTTTAAATCGAATTTATTTTAAATTTTTTATACTTAGTGTTATTTGAACTGGTAAGCGATATCAATCTACTAAAATGACTTGTTCCTTAAAAAAAAGACTAAAATATAATTTTTAAATATCTCAATGAATTCTAAAAGTCCAAAAAATACCCCATACCTTTCAATGAATCGATTTTATCAAAAATTAAGTGCTACATTTTTTCAAGAATCAATCCAGTCAATAATACAACAAAATTTTTACAGCTTAAGAGAAGAAAATAATCAGGTATTTATCTATATCTACAAAAAATATGAAAAATGACTGTTACTCACCATTCACAACAGATGGGTGAACAATCACTGAATCCGGACTATGGGATTTGAGTGGACTAGGCGGATTTGACGATGGTTCTTCCTTGGTACTGAAAAATAAAATCATTTTGAGCATAAGAAACAGAAATTTATGACTTATAAAAAGTCGTATTAGGTACAATCAAAAATACCTAGAATGCTACAAGTATTTTTCTCAAGTTCAACAATACGTATCTTATTCAATGAAATGTTAAAAGATCTTAGTTTATAAGCAAAGCTCAGCACAAACAAAGGTATAGATCAGAAATCAAAATGTAGGTACAAATTTAATTATACGAGAAAACTGAAATTGTGTATAAATTTCCATTAGCAAAGTTTCAACGAATTAATCCCCAATTTCTCATTGTGATGAAGGTATCGAACTTCCACAAATCAAGTTTTCTTCAACTAACTTGGGAAATATAAGTTTTTATAAAAAAAGGTATTAGTTTAGATGCATTATGAGGTAGGTATTATACCGCAAGACATATTATTGATTTTCATTTCTATATTCATAATTCTATCAAAGGCATGTACGTACTCGTTGATTATAATAATGAACACATATAAGTTACACGAATGTTACTTAAATGTTAACAAAGTTTCATGCTACGAAGTTCAAAAATCTAAATTTCACTTCAACAATAACGAGGTTCGAATAAAGCACAATTTGCCAAAGTTTCCACATCAATATTTATTCTAACGCTAGGATTTTTGGAATTTCCGAATTAAAATTTCATAGCTGCTGACATCCTAACTAAGCAGATAAAAAAATGTTTTAAACGATTTTTAACATAATTATAGTTTTTCGCAGGCATACGTGCTGTACTTAGGCAAAGCAAAAAATCGAATTTTCACAGGTAGGTAAAAGATATAGGCAGTAAGTGTGATAATACAGTAGTACGTAAGCATTTTTATGTTATAATATAAATAATTTTAATACGATCCTTAATTTATGAAAACCATAAAATATTAAGCATTCCAAAAAAAGATAACCGTTGAAAATCTTAAATAAGAGGTACCTTATCGCAAAAGCGATACTGCTTCGACATTAAGTAGAATTAGAAACGCTCACGAAGCTCATTTTCAATTCTTGTATCAAATTCGATTGAAATTTGATTCGTTGAATTTCACTTAAATTATTTTCACTGGCATTTTAAATATTCTACTCAGGTTTAAGGTACCGTATATTATTGATATTTTTAATGATATTCTTGCAGCAGTGCGATATTTTGAGAAAAAATTAAGCACTAAAAAGGCATCGTTTTTTAGTCGCTCGATGGCTAAAAATTTACATAAGCTAAGAAATTGAAATAAATGGACAAAGTAAATGAAAGGAGAAAGCTATAAGCAGTGAAAAATGTAAAGATATTAAAAATTACCTCGTAAATTCGAGGGGACTAACGGGGGAAGAGCTGGTAGCTTCCATATTTCATTGATATGATTCGTTTTCGTCATCCCTCTAGCAAGTTCAACTTAACTAGGAAAACTGAGAAAGCTACGTTAAACTTTCGTGAAGGGGGCTCGAATAGCTTTCGCATTGTTCTCCCCTCCCGCTTTCTCGCTCCACATCCTATCACTTGCGTACTCGCAGCTTTTTGCGTTCACATATAAATTCACGCAGCACGTACCAGTAACAGTATCCTGTAACAATAAACGTATTCCCCAAACAAAGGATAATTTTTTTTCTCCGTTATATTCTCGAATCATTACCTGAAATTTTGTTGAATTTCTCAATCTCGTAGTTTAATGTTCGTTCGAATATTTTGTTAAAGCGTAAAATGTGAAAGGAATTTAAGATTATAAGCAAAAGCCATGAAATGTTGTAGTAGAAAGTAGATATAAGTAAATAAGTATCGACACCTTTGTAGGTGTAATATACGAAACAAATAAATAGACTTTACCGTCTACAGCGAAACATAGAATTCTATGTTTAAACCTGTGAATTAAATTGAAAATTTAATGAATGAGGTATTTTTATCTCTGAACTATATCAATAAACTGCGTAGGTATAGGTACTAACCTCAAAATTGAAGAAACTGCACATGGCATAACAGGTGCATGTAGGTGATAGAAATCATGAGAAGAACACATGAAGTAGGTAAGCAATTAGATTATGCTCAAATGAACAATTTTTTTTTACCGTCTTACTTCAGTTTTTAAAGAAGACTTATTATAGAAATATGAAGTTTCTTTTGACCGAATCAGAAAAATATTTTTGATTTTTACACATTAAGTACTTTTATTGCCTATTTACTTTAGTTGCTTGCTAAAAGTTGAAACTATTGACATTACTCATTATCAGGGTAGGCAAATGCTTGAGCATTTTCTCTCGCCAACAAATTCTCAAAAAAATTCTCACATCTCATATAGGTATTGAAAATATTCTCGAACATTTGAGCACATTATTTTTTTGCTTAAAATATGGTGAAAATATCATAGAAATGGTCAAAAAATCACGAATTAAATCCACAAAAGTTGTAAAAATGGTTGAAATTTGCTTTACCTAACAATCATTCAAAATATGATGAAAATGGCCAAGAAAAATATGAAAATCGTTAAAAATGATGAAATTATCAAAATGTCAACAAAAACATCAGAAATGTGTAAAAACAGAGCTCAAAATTCATTACAATCGTCGAAAGTTTTGTAAAAATAGCCACAAAATCATGAAAACTGTCAAAAATTTTGTAAAAATCATTTAAAATCAAAAAAAAAGGAGAATACTCTCGACATTTTCTTCTAAAGAATATTCTCGAAAATGCTCGTACTCGTTGAGCAAATTCTCAGTGAGAATATTCTCTGTGCCAACCCTGCTCACTACTTACCTAATACTGACAAGTGATTTTACTTCTTTATTTGCTGGAAAAAAAAGTGGAAACATTGTAATTGTATTTTATTTTGTAATTAAATGAATTTTAATCTAATTTATTTTATTTTACATCATTCAATTGATTCTTATTTTCTACGGTCCTATTGGAGTCGAAGTCTTCTTATTTGTACTTACTACTTTATTAGTTGGGCTTAAATTATAAGTAGAGTCCATGACATAGTAGGGTCAGCTGAACAAGAGGGAGAGAAGAGTTCCACTCCCAGAGAATCCAGACTCACAACAAAATTTACTTGAAGTTGAGATGAGAAAAGAAAATAAACTAGGAGCTAGCAACGAACAATGCCTCTCAAAAGTGTTGAGTCTGAATCTGATCCTAAGTCAGTCACTAACGACTCTAGTGAATTTATTTTTAAATAAAATCAATTAATATTTAATTTTCGTTACCAACGCTACCTATTGGTATTTTAAAACATACAAAAGTTTGAACCTACGAGACCACCAGGCACAGGTGCACATACAAGGTGTACACATTGCATAACAATACAAATACAACATACCGCCCGTAACCACGAAAGTTCTACTTACAAGGTTTTACGAATGAAAAGTGACATAGTAGTAGTAAGTCGTAAAACAGTCGTAAAACATGGTTCAAAGGTCATAGTTACGTAGATAAATTCATATATGTAATTACAACAGTGCCTTAGTGGTCAGTCGCCAATGGTTCTGAAGTGGCGCGTATAGTTCCACATCCATCAATCCGCCTCGAGTGTTTGTTTACATTATACGTATACGTGCAGAATTTCTTTGATTTCTTTGTGTTAAAATAGACTAGGAAATGAATCGTAGGATTACAGCGTTTTTCAATTAATTCGTTTCTGTGTTTAAATGATAGAGTGTATGTTTCATATCATCAGCTATCCATTATACCATATCAACATCATTTCAGTACCTTCGGATGCTCCAATTTCCATGTAAGTACACCTCACCTAAATTCTATGTAAACTTTGAATCGTCTTCTCTACTAAATTTCATGTATTTATCACTCTTACGTATCTCTTTCTAATGATAACGAATCGCTTGATTTTTCAGATTTTGATGTTAATTTCAATTATCGGTCACACATCATTCTGAAGACAGCGTTGCGATGACTGATTTACTAATTTCGAGTCGATCGAGTTCATGCGAGAATTTCTGGTACTGTTCGAAGGATAGCTTTCAACCGTTGATCAAACCTCGCTATAATTTTGGAGAAAACACACTTCCGCCGGAATACCCGGAACTAGTACATAGTAAAAGTGATGATTTGATTTTACAAAACGCACCTTTGATGGAACCCGAAATGCATCATGGAATTAGCGACGCTGCCATTCAAATTCAAAAAGACGCCTGTGTGGTTTATGACGACGATATCGTGCCATCTCGCAATTCAAAACTATTGTCGTTGTACTACAGTGACAGTGAAATGAATACGATTTCGTCAGAGAAACGTGATACTGAACCAGAAATACCTGTACTCAAACTAACCGGTTGTTTTGATGATAGCGAATGTTCTTCTCACAGGAATAGTAAATACATCGATTCGGATAAAGTCGATCCTGAATGTAGTATTAGAGATATTATCTCGAAAAATGATTTTTACAAGTATGTATTTCATTGACCAGTAACGATTCATTTCACCAGTGTATTAAATTTTATTAATTCTTAAATTTATATCGTGCAGATTTGTATTATTCAAGAAACACTATGAGAAATATCTGGATATTTCTCAGAAGTACGAAGAAGCCAGGAATATATCGTATTTTTTGGAAGAGAAATATCACGAAGTGAAGGTGAATAAAATTTTGGATTCGATTTTTCTTCGTATAATCACACTCTCATCTTGAAATTTATTTACTTTCGTAGAACCAACGCGACAGTTTGATAGAATCGAATAAAGAATTGGAGAAAAAATTGGAACTGAAAGATATACAATTGCTGGAAAAAGACGAAGAATTATTCAAACAACTGGAAAAAATATTTCGTTTGGAAGAAGACTGCGAAAAAGTAGGACTTTTACTCATGTCTAGTATTAATTCGTATGGATTCAATTACACTTATTACATGATATTAATTACAGTTGAAGCAAGAAAAAGAAAAAATTCAAGAACTGAAAGAACAATTGCAAAAGGATAAAAATGAAATGTACAAACAGGTACGTAACTCTTGAAAAAACTAATGTTCATCTGCATCATTATCGAGAGTAACTTTTAATGATTTTAATTTGTAGTTACGCTTACAAGCTGATGATTCGGAAGGGAAGAGGCACGATTTTGAAAAAACCAGGAACGATTTGATGAAACAAATGAGCGAAATCGTAACAGAAAAAAACAACTTGGAAAAAGAGGTGGGTTTGGATTTATGTAATTTCTAGAATTGTCTAGTTTCTTTTTTTCGATACTCCTCTTAGGTGAGGTAAATGACCCACTTATTATATGGCGGAATTCCGAGCCACATGCCGTAATTGGATTGAGTTTATTGTTACATCTGAGAACCTCGCTTTCTATTAATTTAATAATATCGAAGCCTACTTTTTTCCCCCATTCCGAAGTCGTTTAGTAAAAACTAAACGGTGTTCCAATTGATGAGGCAGTAAAATAAATGTATTGTTCCAATGTGATTAATTTTTTAATTATTTTCAGAACACCGAATTGAAAGAAGTGGTCGACGATTTAGAACGTAAACTTCCTCACGACCAGTCTATTATTTCAGGAAAAAAGAAAAGTCTGGTGAAGTTACAGCAACAAGTATGTTTCCGTATCAATTTGCTATTTTTACGACTGCAGTTATTTATTTTTACTTCTTAAATCATAGATGAGCGACTTGAAAGCTAAAGCGAAGCAATCGGCCACTTTGAATAGCCAATTGAAGAAAGGAATGAAACATTTGGCTACGTGTAGGCGCAGGAAATGTTCTGTTTGTGCCTATACGCGTGCTACATTTGGCGAATACCCGATGTCTCGGTAAGTTTTTAAACATCAGTTTTGTTCGTTTGTTTTGACGTCATGTAGAAAAGGAAAACCTTGACAGACGCAGGCATTATAAATATTGAAACAGTTTATCTTTCGTTTTGACGAAAGCGAACCATATTTCGAAAAAGATAATGTATTTAAAGTGATTTTTGCATGTACTTAGCAACAAATTCAATTTTCATTATTATCTTGAATAAACATTTGTTATTATTAAACAAATAATAATTATGGAAATGAATGACCATTCGATTGATAATTTTACTTTTATTTTTATTTTATCCATAATAGAGATTTGAGTTTCATTATCTAATCTGTGATTAGCAGCATAGTAAAGTATTTATTTCTCATTTCTACGAGTAACTTCTCTTCTCAGTCACATACATAGTATTAAAAAATATAAATAAATACGAAATTATGTCATCAATACTGGTTATTTTGAACCTGTTTTGGCCAGACACGATCTACTTTCTATTTGACATATTGTTATATTGGATTGGAGTCGAAAAATCTTAGTCATTTTGATTTAAGAATGAGATAAGATTTAGTTTATATAAACTCGTGCCCAATAATTCGTGTATTCATGCGGAAAACAATATTTTCATAAGGAAATATTTGTTTCGAAGACTTATAAAATTGTACGCAGATATATAAAAAACGAACAATTTACGACCGATGCAGATAACGAAATTTTTTCTCGGAATCGTTTAAAAACAACTTTATTTTCACGTAAAAAGTATACTCGATAAGATCATTAGATTAGGAGAGTAATTTATGCCAAGATTTCCGTTCTGTTGAAAGAATTCGGCGCTTCGTGTCATCGGTAATTCGTATTTCCGCTGGTTGAATTTTTTTTTAACATTTTTAGTAACCTTGAAAGCGTAATTAGGGTTTGTTTAACAACGATTGTTATTTTAGTGATGACCAAATGGAATTTAAATGATGGCGTAACTACCTAAAAATCGACTCGTTTCGTGCTTTACTTTTTAGGCGAATTTTTAATTAAAAATTGACGGCTATTGGGTTAGGCCCTGATTTTGAAGTAAGGGTGGGACCACTTTTGATCATATTTGTGGACGTTTCGAGCATAAATAAAACAATTTAAGCAATGTCACATATTTCTATAAATAGGTATATATAACTGCTTGTTTCCGAACATGTAGGCCACTTTCATAAATATTTGACTAACTTTCCAAATTTTTCAAATTTCAAAAACCATGTTTAATTTCTGTTCTAATTAATTCATCAAAATTTCAGTTCCAGATTTGATCTAATATGTAAGAACCCTACCTTATAAAATATAAATTAGACATCTAGATTGAATTTTGAGAATTTTTTTTGAAAAATGTGTCAAACTAATTCTAATTTTGCAGTGTGACCAACTCTCGATTTTTATTTAAAAAAACTAAAATTTCGTTATTTTTCATAGTGAAAATAATTTTTTACAAAAATTGAAAGTTGGTCACCCTGCAATTAAAACTTTTCAATTTTTGCAATCGAAATAATTTTTT